>JAOTRI020094576.1:0-15100 GCA_028564885.2 Zoanthus sanctaehelenae | reverse complement strand
CAAGTAAAACTTTTATCTTACCATTAAAACTTTTCATTCCATATTTTGTCGCTATTTTCATTTTTTCTGGAACTGCTCTTTTAATTAAATATTCAATTTCTTGGTCTGAAATTTCAGCAAATTGTTGTGACGCCATTGTTTCTTTTTTCTCAAAGTGATTTTTGTCAGTCCTGTACATGAAGCTTAGTGATTGGTCAAAATTGATAGAACGACTTTCATTGGCTATTCACAACTGTTTTCAATCAGCAGATAGAAAACAGTGAAAGAGCCATACCAATCAAATTCACAGATTCACAATAGAACATCATAAATTTATACTACTTATTGATAGAGACCAAGGGTAACATGTTTTGTTGTTCAGAGACACAAATGTTTCCCAAGGGAAAAAAGTCAATTAAAGGTTTTGTTACATAGCAACTATCAAACAAAAACAAACTTTTTTATTAGGTCCCATAAAAAAAGATTAGTTTATCATCCCGGCCCATGTCTGAATTTCTATCTATGTCAGATGTTTTTTTTTACTTGATTCCATTTAAAATAAAATAAAATTTTGGATGTGTTTCTGTGATTGCCAGTCATTTTGCCCCATGTTTGTTTTGCCCCACTTTAAAAATCTATACTTTTTAGGTAAAATAGTTGTTTTAAAAACATTCTTTACTAAATTCTTAATTTTTATTATACAGGGAAGGAGTTTTCAAGTTTGTTTAAACGATCTTTGGTAGTGAACTGGTGTCTAGTACTTACCTTGGCAGTTGTCATGATTGTAATTCCACAAAGCTCATTCAAAAAACTAAATTAAAACAAATCAAATCACTAGATTTGGGTCAAAATGACAACAGAGAGAAATGACTGACAACCATTTCTGTTATGGTGTTAAAAGGTATGTGTGACTTGAAAACACATCAATTTTTTACCAGCTCTTTGTGTTAATATTCAGCACCTAAGAACCTTTAAATGAAACCATTATGAAGTTGGTGAAGGGCCTATCTATAGACAGTCACAGGCATAAACAATTTGCTACGGCAAGACAAGGTCATAGAAAAGTTTTACAACACTTTTATATGAAAAATATCTTAACTAACAGCACAGTTTAACTATTTTTAGAAATAAATACTTTTGCCTTTTTCAAAATTTTCGAGGACCATGGCCCAATTTTAAGGAGATTCCAGGGTCCCAGAAGTTTGTTTCTCGATTTCTGCGACTTCCCTGAATTTTTAGGGACTGTGGTAACTCTGCCTAGTTTTAAAACTTTTATGGGTCACAATTGTTATAGCTCTTTGCCCAAACAAACATGTATCTGTTTAAAAATTTTTACTTTAAAAGGGCATGGGCTTGACTCCAAAATACCCTGACCCTATTCGTAACTTATTTCTGTACATCTGCCATTCTTTTAACATATTAATTGTAAATAATATGTTAAAAGAAATAGTTGCAGAGTTGTAGCGGAGTCTTTTACAGGGAGATGATTGCAAATAACTATCAATCTTACCATGTCTCGCTGGTCTTCTTGCACCAGATCCATTTTGTGAATGAGACAAAATATTTTGGCATCAGGTGAGTTTTGTAAAATAGCTTCCAAACAAGATTGATAATAGTGCATATCCTTCTCTAGCTCACGGCTTTCCACATCAAACACGTAAATTAAGACTTCAACATTCCTGAAGATGTTATCTCGCTGACTTGCAAAGTAGTTCTCCATGAATGCCTCTTGCCTAGAAAAAAATAAGATCAATTAAATGGGCTAATTTCTGTACTGGAATGTTTTTTAAAAAAATACTTAATATTTTAATTAATGTTAAAATTTACATCCTAGTACTTAAAAATAAATTATCTTAAAAACCAAGTGTGCTATGCTCTGTCTGTACTGTGAAAGACCTCGGGGGCAAATATTTTTCCAGACAGACTTTAGCAAACAAGGTTGTTAAGATACTTATTACATGGTGCCAGTTTTAGATTTGTAAAAGAGAATTATCACATGCTCTCACTAGCTGGAAATCAGTCTGATTTAACGGTCATGTATGGGAAGTTATTGGACCAATTTTCAGCCAATCAGCATGCAGAATTTGGTTATCGGCCCTAGAAATTAGGCTTGCCATGTAATAAGTAAATAGAATCGAACCTTAACAAGTTCAATATGGAATTCATTTGCACGAGCGTGTTTTAAAAAGCTTTTTAAAACACACAAGTACAAATTAATTCCACATTGAGCGAGTGAAAGGTTCGATTACTTGTGACAGTTTAAGGGGTTTCATTAAAATTTGGAGCAGGAAGGCATCTGGATTTGACAGGCGGGCATTCGTTTGCAAGGCCTTCCGGAAGAAGACACATTAAGAAAAATTATAGGAATTAAGGTGGTTGTATAGACTTGTATTTTGTTTTTTTGGTTGAGATGTTAAAAGCAACTGGGCAAAGTTGTCTTCACAGCCAATCAATTTGCCTGGTGCCCAGCCCTTACTGAAACCCTTGAGTTTACACATGCCCATATATTTTCAATTGGCTTACAAATTAAAAAATTTTCTCTGTAAACTGCAGTTGACAATGAAAATCACTGGAACTTCATTTTTCTTTGTCTTTCACCTGGTGGAAATATTTCTGTAACCACGAAAAAATATATTTTGCAAAACTCGTTGGCAGGAGATGTGATGGAAGACACAAAGTTTAACTGAATTTGACAGTTATGAAACATTTTTACATCAATTTTCATTATTTTAAGCAAAGCATTTTTTAAAAAACACAGTCATCCTAACAAAAGAAAAAAAAAGTTTCAAGTGTTGTCGAAAGAAATCATTCAAAAAATTTTCTGTTGCGGAGCTCATTGGCAGTAGAAGTGTTGGAAGACACAAAGTTGAACTGGCAGTTATGAAACATTTTTATGTCAGTCTTCATTTTTTTAAACAAAGCATTTTATACAGTCACCCAATTGGCCATACTTATGCAGGCATTTTCGTTCTTTGTGTTTTTTTAGTATTACTTATTATTTCATTACATTTCTTTGAAAATATCTCTATTGTTGTCATAGAAACTTCTGCTTTTTGATTGGCTTATTTAAGCTTTTATTGTTTATTATCCAATCAGATTTAAATTTTTGAAGTTGTAATTGCATGAAATTACAAATTTCTTCACAGAATTACAAAGTAATTGCACTGTTCTTAACCAATCAGAATCAAATAATTTTTTCATGTATATGATCATATTGTTTATAAAATCATGCCAGCTAACCCTCACCCAGATCCAGGATAAATTTTAATGTACAAATAAGTATGCTCCAGCAAGGAAAATATTTCGGTGGATGGGGGGCCTTTGAGGTAAAAGGATAAGCTTGCTCGTCCGGAAATTATTATGATTTGCTCATAATGACAAACGAATTACTTTATACGATGTTCAAAATGTTAACAACATAGAGCATTTTAACTCACTTCTGAAAACAGCTGCAGTCTTATTACATGACCAGATCTTTATTTACTTCGTATAACTTACCCTCCACAATCCCATAAGTTCAAGACCAAATTACCCAAGAATCGCACATGAGAATGCTCGACATCAACTAAAATTTTAAAAACAAACATGGGTAATAACGGTGAGGACGAGAACAATAAATCCCAACTTTGTAAACTAGATTATAAAAATACTAAATAACAAATGCGTTAGCTGTGTTTTCTTCGATAGATGATTATAAGAGCGTTCGCTTACTTGTTGCTCCAAGTCTTCTTGTATCACGAGCGATGTAGTTAGCGAATATGATAGATCGCATACTTGTTTTACCAGATCCACTTTTTCCCATAAGAAGAACCTGATAGTAAAAATAAAGAAAAATAGTTAGACACTACCTATCTAAAAAGAAAAAGATCTATGGAAGAATACCTTCTTCTTCAGCTTTACGTTTTTATCCATCTGTAAATCTGAAAATGTTTTGACAAAATTTTCAAGACTCTCAGCGCAAATTGACTTACGGGACTTACGGGAGTCACATGAGAAACGCGCCCGCAATATTGTACAACAAGTACTGCTATTAAAACCGCGCAAGAACTGGAAACTAAACAGGAGATTTTCCGAAACAGGTAGTCAGCTTTTTGAAAGTTTTGAAAATGTAGTTAAAAAAATAAAAAACACCATGGGGAAAGCAGAGGTTGAGAAGGTTAAAAGCTCTTCGAAGATCAAGAAGGAAAAGGATTTGACCAAGGTAAGTACATATAATACATATTTGAACTTACACAACTAGAATGCTGCTGAAACTTAACTGTTGCTGTTCATCAGCAGGATACCTAAACTGTGTGCAGTTCTACAACTGGTTTCAGCTGTATTGTAATAGATATCTGAACAGTCATTACTAGAATGTTGCTGAAACTAAATAGCAAAACAGTTACTGTTCATCAGCAGGATAACCTAAACTGTTTGCAATTCTACAACTGGTTTCAGCTGTATTGTAATAGATATCTGAACAGTCATTACTAGAATTCTGCTGAAACTAAATAGCAAAACAGTTACTGTTCATCAGCAGGATACCTAAACTGTGTGCAGTTCTACAACTGGTTTCAGCTCTATTGTAATAGATATCTGAACAGTCATAACTAGAATGCTGTTGAAACTAAAAATAATAGCAAAACAGTTGTACTGTTCATAAGCAGGATGCCCAAATTGTGTGCAATTCTACAATTAGTTTTCCATGTACAAACGTTTTACACAATAGAGAGAAAAAGTGGACTAGATAAAAAAGAAATATTAAAATACTGAAAACTTTTTAACAAATTCTGTTAATTGTTTATTTTTAAGTTTGCAAATTGTGCACGTTTTTTGTGCATGGCAGATTATTCTCTAAAGTCAAGTGAGAACAAGCAAATTCACATTTTCCAGCCCTTATCTGAAACCCTAGAACAAAATGTAGAAACTAAAAACATTTGTTGACCAGTGTTATCAGTTGTTAACGCTTTGATTAAAAATTTAATTTCAGGTTGTTATTCGACGACTTCCACCATCATTTACAGAAGAAAAACTTAAGGATGAACTAGGAGACATCCCTGCACATGATTTCTTTTATTTTGTTGGAAGTGACATGAGGTAAAGAAAGTGTTGTTTAAACGTGTCCTCCTGATTCAAAAGGTACTCCTGGGTGTTGAGGTCTGTGCACCCCTGACTCTGAAAAGGCTTTCCTGATTCAAAAGGTACATATTCCTGGGTACAGAGTCTATGCACCCTTGACTCTGAACAAGCTCTCCTGGCTGATTCAAAAGGTACCTTTGGGTACTGAGATCTATGCACTCCTGACTCTTAACACGCCCTCTTGATTTAAAAGATACCCCTGGGTACTGAAGTTTGTGCACCCCAGACTCTGAGGATGCTCTCTTGATTCAAAAGCAAAAGGTACCTCTGGATGCTGAGGTCTGTGCACCCCTGACTCTGAACAAGTTTTCCTGATTCAAAAGGTATTCCTGGGTACAGAGTCTATGCACCGTGACTCTGAACATGCCGTCCTGGCTGATTCAAAAGGTACCTTTGGGTACTGAGTTCTTTTCACCCCTGACTCTTAACACGCCCTCTTGATTCAAATGATACCCCTGGGTACTGAGGTTTGTGCACCCCAGACTCTGAGGATGCTCTCTTGATTCAAAAGGTACCTCTGGATGCTGAGTTCTGTGAACCCCTAACACTGAACATGCCCTCCTTATCCAAAATGTACCCCAGGATACTGAGGTTTATGTACCCCTGTCTCTTAACATGCACTCCTGATTTATTAGGTACCCTTGGGCTAAGCACCACTGACTCAAACATTCCCTAGTACTAATATTAACTATATCCCTATGAAATCAAGGTCTGTGCACCCTAGATGATATCAAGGCCTGAACATTAAATTTCTGTTTAGGGTTTGACCCACTAACCTTTGTGATACCAGTGAGCTTAATCCTAAATCCTAAATCTCCTATCACTAAATAATTAATGCTAATAATTTTCTTTAATTTGTTAATAAATTAAACTCTCCTTCATCAATTACTACTGACATACATACTGTATATTACCAGCTTGAAGACTGTTTTTTTTCCAGCCCTAATTGCAAATATGGACTCAGTCACAGACTGAGGTACATAATAATTACGGACTTTGCTTACGCAGAGATTTGATTGCTGCTTCTATAATTGACCATTTTAGCTTTGGTCCTGTATCATTTGCTAGAGCATATATCAACTTCAGGGGCACAGAGGATATAATAAGGTTTCGAGACCAGTTTGATGGATTCACATTTAAAGATAGTAGAGGTGGGTATAAGATTTTACATTATTGTGTAGCTTGGTAGCCTTAGGGCAGGCTGATTTACAATGTTTCTGGTTTCTGTTATGAGTAAATTATGTGATTCAGTGTTTGAGATTTGTCATGTGTGACAACAATCCACTGCCGACAAGCTCCCAAAAAAAAAACTGGCAGAGTTCTTCTTTTACAAGTATAACAGTCACATAATTAAATGAATATGAATTATAGTAAATTAATTGAAAAGCTGAGTAAGAAAAAGTGACACACAAGATCTTGTGGATTAAAGATAAAAGTTTTACTTTACAATTGTACCCACTATGTCTCCTTTTGTCATGATCAATAAGTGAGTGATTATATTTTCAAGTTTATGAATTATCATATTTTCTGGATTAAAACCCACGGGTTATCTGTTAAGTTTACGCTGTCTTCTGTTATCTACCTGAGTGCATTGCCAGTGTGAAATTTTGAGGTTGATCTGTGCAAGGTTCTCAGTAGTTTTTTGATCAGACGGCCAAGAAGTAATTACAGGCGGCTAAACTTTGCCAGCTAAAAACCTTGCCTTGCAGCTAAACATTCCTAGCACAGGCGGCCCCTTTCATCTTGACAGGCGGTGGAATTCACCGGTTGCCGGCTTCTACTGAGAACCCTGTCTGTGGCTGTGAATACCTCAAAGCATTTTCAACAAAAATATTCTGCAAGATTGTACATGATATCAATGACAGAAAATGTTTATATTCTATTAATCATTATTTCACTTTTTTTCTGTTTTAATTTCTATTACCACTTGCATTGGCCTAAACAAACAATTCTGCTAATGTCCATTAACTTGTGTGATATTTTGTTGTATGCATTGTGGGAAGAACACAGATTTATATCAATTTAATTATTTTTCAAACTTATAAGAACTAAAAATAGTTGTAAATGTTGTCTTTCTGCACCAAGGCAATGTCTATCCAGCTGTTGTGGAGTATGCACCATTCCAAGGAGTTCCAAAGAAAAGATCAAGAAAAGATCCAAAATGTGGAACAATAGAGAAAGGTTTAAGTCTTCTATTTATAACAGATGCTTTAATGTTGCAGTATGGTAGGATTTTGCCAAAACAGGTGGAAATTTATCCTTGGTTAATGTGCAATAAAAATGAATCAATTATACTTACTACTGAAATTAAGTTTTTTAATAATTTTGTAATTTATGGTTAGTTATTGACTTATGAGCCAAACTATTTTTTTAAATCTTTTTACTTTAATCTGTGTTATAGCCAATAGTTTAATCAATTTCACATTTCAAATTACCATCATGACTAAAGGAAATATCATAGAAACTCTGAAACCAATGTGTTATTTATTCAATAAAGCGCAATCAACAAGTAGCATAATTAATTAAAACTGTTCTCTGAACTTTGACAAAAATGGTAGCTCCTAAAGGGGTCATTTCTTGGTTTCCATCTCATATCCAATGCATGCTTTTTGAATAAGTCTTTGTTATTACAAAGATTAAAATCTCTGGAAAGCCGAACTGAGGATTGTTGTTGTTTATGTCTATAAGCTATTTTCATCTTTCACCCAACTTAAAATGTGGGTTTTCGTTTTTATAAATGTCCATACCTTTCAAATGTTGATGATAAGAGAAACATTCATTGGCAAAATCCAGAAAAAATAAAAAGATATGATTAGAAACATGCAACTCTGAAGTTTGAATCAAACTAGTATGTGAGAGAAGCTTTGAATAATTGAAGGATCTAGTGGAAAAATGACTTTTAAAAAAAAGTGACTTTTTCTGAAAAGCTAAATTCTCCCAAGGGTCTTAAATACATATTAAAAGGGATAATGAAGGGAGAGACTTGAACTTGATCAAAAGTCACTTATGTCTTTTGCACTAGACCATTTAATTGTAAAAAATAAGTAATGTTTATTAATTTTAGATGCCGACTATGAAGCATTTCTGGAGACACTGAATAAGGAGGTGGTGCCACTACCTAGTGCTGAGGCACATTTGGAGGAAATTGAAGCTCGGAAAGAGGGTAAATGATCTTTGTACCTAGGCTATTGTCAGGAGCCTTAACTCCTTTTTTCTCTGACATCTCTCCCCTCCACTTTGGTACACTTAAATCTCCTGCTTTTTATTCACACTAATAATTAAAACTTATTTAATACATAATGTTAGAAAACTCAAAAGCTTTTAAGCTTAGGGTTAGGGTTAGGGTTAGGGTTTTTGCAAGTGGGACATATTAAAATATGTCCCACTTGCAAAACAAATTAAGATAAAAAATTGAACAGATTGTTTTAGGCAATTTCTATAGTGCAGACACTATCAGCCATCACCCTTTTATCCCGTCATGGATTGCTAAAGTTTCCACTGCCCTACATGCCTACACAAGCTGTCAAGGCTCAACAGAGTGTGGCCGTCAGATTGTGGTATTAACTTACCTAACATCCCCCGCTATCCTTTGACGCAATCCCTGCTCCAGAAGATTTGTACCAAGGATGGTAAAATTGAGCAAAACAGTGAAATACTTCTGGATCCAAGATTTGTTCAATCAAATTGTGTGCTTAAGTTTAAATACTAAAAATTTATTTGTGTTACTTTGTTAAGAAGAATAATTTAAACAATTAAATTTTCAATCGATATTGAATTTATTTAAAACAGCAGTTATTGAAAGAAAAGTACTATAAAGAACTTGCAGGAGCTTAAGGTATGAGTTTCGCACTCAATGTCCATCATGTGAGCGTGAGAAATAGCTCTGAGGTGTGAGTTTCTCATGAAAGGCATGAGACAATTTTGACATTTTTTGCCTAATGACATTCATCAGGACTTAATTTATAATTAAGTTAGATTTGGGTGGCTTTACAAAATTTTTGTATAATGATATTTTATTACTTAAGGCTATGTGGAACTTTTTTGTACATAGCATTAATTCTTTTGGTAGCAACTTTGTTCTTGGCTAATATTTGTTGATCTTGTCAATTCCAGCTGGCCATTCTAAAGTAATGACTCCACTACTTGAGTACATTAAAATGCGAAAAAGTTCTCGTGGTGCTGGAAGTAAATCAGTTGTAAGTATTGGATGATGATAAAATTTTGTGATAATGGTGGTGATGATGATGGTGATGAAGATGGTGATGATGAAAATGATGCTGCTAATGATGATAATGATGATGATGATGAGGATGATGATGAGGATGATGATGGTGGTGATTGTGATAATGAAGATGATGATGATGGTGATGATAATGATGATGGTGGTGATGATAATGATGATGGTGAAAATGATCATGATGATGGTGACAATTTATATGATGGTAATGATAATGGTGATGGTGATGATGAACATAATGATGGTTACAATATTGAAGGTTGTAGTTGTGATGGTGATGATTTCAGTAAAGTTTATGGTGTTTCTGATGGTGATGATGGTAATGATGATCATGGTAATCAAATCGTTTTAAATTTTTTAATCATTATGGTGATAATAGTAGTGATGATGATGGTCATGGTCGTTATTATGATGATGATGGTTACTATGGTTTCAATAGTGAATGTGATGGTTTTAAGTTTCATTTTATTAATTTTTTATTATTTACATGATATTCCAGCTGACCCACAAATAGTAAAACTAGTGATGGTGATAGCGGTGATTGTGGAGTTGAAATTTTTGCATGACTTTGTATATTATTAATGCTCTTAGTAAAAGTTTGTTTGTGTTGGACTTAATCATCTTAAATCATCTTATTTTGTCTAAACTGAGTAAGACTGATTTGAAAAGAAACAGGTTTTGTTTTTCTGGTACTTTGTGATAGAATAACAATAAGACTAGATGCACTTTTAGATGTATGACATGGCAAAGAGATTGTGGAAATCAGTGTAAGAATTAATAAACAGGTACTAGTAAAATTGGTTTTGAAAATGGCCATTTTAATCACCAATATGGGTGTGGTGGCAGGCCATAGCTACAGGGTTACTAGAGAGATCATGGTATTGTAAACAATTTAGAGTGAAATTTAGTTTTGTTCCATTAAAGAGGGCTATAATAGACCATTTTACAGTTCCGGAAAGGTAATCAAGCTTCTACATGAAACTGAGGCTTAGGGTGACCTGACACATTTTTAGATGTGAAAGTCTTTCTTATGATAATTATTTCAATTTCTCTAACTGTGTCAGGTCACCCTAAGCCTTAGTCTCATGTAGAAGCTTGGTTACCTTTCAGGAACTGTAAAATGGTCTATTGTAATGTCTTAGATCAAAAGTGTCAAAAACCAGTTGCCATTTACCTTTAGAACAACTGTGAAATATTAATTTAATGAAATTACATTTAACTTAATAATCAGACATCAAAATTTGGCCTTTAATATTCTAAAGTTATGCAGAGCATCTGTATTCTAAAGTATGTGTATTACGAGAGTGTGTACACTCTCCCTTAGGAATAACAAGGACTTAGTAGATTCTTACCCAGCTATCCAGTACTACTGTATAATGTTGAATATACATCAAGAGGAAACAATACTTTTTTGTTTTTTTAATTGCTTTCTAGAGAGGAATGCCAGAGAAGAAAAAGCGTGATGAACCAGTGAAAGTAAGAAAACTATTTGGAAATGTTTGTACTTACAATTTCTATCATGATTAAAGTTAATCTGTTTAGGACCACAAACTTATTTGGAAGGTTCCACTCATAAGTTGTTTATGACTTTATTAGGGACTGAAGAAAAGTCCTTCCCAGTCATCTATATCATCTAATAAGGAATCAAACTCCAGGCCAAGCAGTGCAGCTTCATCAAAAGACAAGGAAGAGAAAATCAAGGAACAGTAAGTTTAACACAATGAATTAGCAGTATGATTAATTTTTACTGTATTTTCGATGATGATGATGATCAGTTTATTTAATCCTTTGTTAGTGTTAACACTAAATTACAAGAGAGGTCAAATCTACAGACACTGAAGACAAAAATAATTAATCTCTATTATAACTGTACATAATTGTGAGTTACGAAATTACTCAGGCATTCCGTTCTGACAATGGGGTATTCAGGGCGGGAAAAATCCGACCTCAACCTGTACCCATGAGCGACATTCGTGGGCTGTAGCAGCAGGTTTGTGGGGATACCGAACTCGTCGATGTTAGATATGAAATGCCTGCAAGCCACAGTGTAGGCAGGCCACAGCTCACGAGTACCGACTCATAAGAACAATCGGGCAATATGATTCTTATTGCAGACTTCTGCACACCTTCCACCAACTGAACCAGACAGGCGAACCACTGGTGATGTAAATTCTAAAATGGGCTGCACTAGCCTACAATAAAGCTGAATGAGATCATCTGGTGTGAGGCGTGATTTCCTTAAGACTCCTAACGCATAAAGATGCTTGTGTGCTCTCTTTACAATATAGTTGCAGTGAATAGACCACGACAAAATTAATTGTGCGACAGATGGACACCGAGTACTTAGCATACTGTATAAGATGACACTTAATCAATAACACTGCCCAACATCTATAAGGGGGGTAAATCTGAGGGCTTATACTGTAAGAAATCTATACGTAGCTCTTTATTCATTTAAATGGATTTAGCTTCATACGATGACTACTAGCATATAAAAAATATCCGAAATAATTTGAAAAGTTTGCCTCCCACTGCCCCTTTCACAACATTTACAAAGCCAATGTTTATTTTATGTTTAGTTTTTGATTTAATGGTAAAATAAAACAAACTCTTAATGGTACGATCTTTTGTGAGGTGAAATATTTTTACTCGCTTCTTTAGTATAATAGATTTCTCTCAAATTATTGCTCTCCATGTGGTGAAACAAAAGAAATTTATAATTTCTCCCTGCTGTTATTCGAGGAAATAAGTAGTTATAGCAATAACACATTATTGCAATATTGAGGCAATTCCACCAGCTTGTTCACACAACATTCCATTTAAGATAACAGCAGGTGCATGTTAAGCAAGCTATTTTTGCTTTCTCACTGCAGTTTGTTCGGTGAGCACGCTAAGGCATCCCTCAGAAGGATGTATCTTCGGAAGCCTTTCCGACGAACTGAACCCGAAGCCGACGAACGTAATCCGATTCTAAGCTTTCAACGGTAGTAATATAAGGAACATTTGCTCGATTCTAGGCGCAATTTTCATGGGGAAATCTTATTTTCTATCTAGTAAACTTGTTTGGCAATTACATATTGAAAAATTCAATTATAAAACCTTATATACAACGACATTTATCTACACCTCCTTTTCATGGATGGCTGATCGCCAATATCCACTTAGCACAAACGCTTCGCAATCCCTCAAAAGGATGTGATATAAACAATTGGTATTTGCAACGGTTGTTAATATTTATTTTCGTTTAGAATTCTTTTTAACTAAATTATGAAAAAATTATGAGCTCATACTGATTATTTTTCATGCAAACATTATCTTGGGTCGGATCAGGAAATTCCAGGAAAGACCTCCCTTTCACGGGATGTCTGGTTATTGAGAGTAGAGACTTACGCCATCCCTTACAAGTATGATCACTCTAAATTAACGTTGCATTTGAATTCAAACTGATGTCGTTTCTCTTGGATTTTTTTTATCAGATATATTTTAATGATCTTCACATATTCCGGTTTAATTGTATTATTTCCATTTTTCAGAATCATTAGGTTTTTTTACAGATGTAGAAAAACCCTAGTCCTGTATAAAGGGTTCCTTTCCTTTCTCTTTCTCTCTCTTGTTATTTGTTTATTTTGCATTATTTTCCCTTTTCTATTACCTCCAGTCAATTTCCTATTTTCATTTTTTTCCTCCTTTCTTTTCTAAAACTAAGAAATAACACTGAATGTGTCTCAACTGCATTCTTTGAGAAAAACAAATGATTCCAGATACTCCGTTTCGATTTGAATAACATAAAGTTTATCGTCTTGGGCAATGACAGCCCGTTGTAAAATACTTTATGCTAAAATTTCAAGTCATCCCATTTTTTCACCCAAACCCAAAACCCCACCGCCTTTCCCCCCCCCTCCCCTTCCCCCCGGAATAAAAAATGAACAGTCTCTTAGATTGCGCTGCAAATGGAGCAAACCCATTCCTGCTCTTCATTAAATACCCGTTCTGGAATGCCCTCGCAATCTTGGTGGAACCATTGTTGACATGCATCACACTGTGCCATTCTTTTGTCTTTGTTTCTGGAATATGAATTCCAGGGCATTCTACAGTTAAAGAGGACTTCAACTTGAATGAGTTTCTGTTGGCATCTTTTCGCTGAGGTTATTTCCAGACTCCATGTAGGAAACGTTGTCATCCTGCTCTCGTCAAAGCATTTAAGGAGGTGAGACCGTAGAGCACATTCGTCATAACTTATCCTCGCTGGATCATGCTGGAATGCTAGGGAGTTTGCGAAGGCAATGGCAAATACACCGCAATTTGTGCCATTGGTCTGTTGCTGTAATGCTGCAACGTTGATATTCAGCTCGGGTTCACTACAATAGAGGAACTGAGCTATCTGCTGCTTTGTGTTTATAGTAAGGGTCCCGTAAAAAGGCTATCGTAATAATCTATCTCACCGGTGTCTGGTTTTCTTTGCTGGCTATTGGAACAGCAAACCCAGTGTGTTCTTCCAGTGTGCAGGATTTGGATAAAATTAATGCGAAACACAGAAAATCCACCAACTGGGCCCAACGTTGAGTTTTCCAGGCCTTGTATAGAAGGGAATTGTGCGCTCAGGAGGTTTTGCGCAATGTTGATGGATTCGTCAGTAAGCATGTTGTTATTGCTGATAGCGTTTCTTTCTGTGGCTGACAGGGCTAGGCGTGGTCGTTTGTTGCGATTAGATGGAGAGAATTGCTCAGTACTAACATATTGTACGTCCTCATCAGCTTCATCGACATCATCCTTGCGGCATTCTCCCTTGTCTTCATCGACATCATCTTTGCGGCAATCTCCCTTGTTGTCTTCAGCAACATACCCATCCTTGCGGCAATCTCCCTCCTTATCTTCATCAACATCGATATCCTTGCGCCTATCACTCTCATCATCATATACATCAAGATCATTGTCTTCTGCCTTCAGGGGATCATCGATTTGTATTTCGTTGACCTCGCTAAAATCATCGTGATTAGAGATTTTCTCTTCATCAATAAGGATGTCATTCTCGACGAGACCGTCCACAATTACGTTGTTATGCTGTCGTCTTTTCTTTAAAGGTGGGGCAGAGCCGACGAGCATTTCATCAAGTTTCGAAACATACATATTCCGTTTCATGGAATTTGCTTTTGCTCCACATCTTCCTGTGTAAGGGTTTTTCTTACTTGCCAATGGAAGTTGATGGAGCTCTCCCGCAAAAGGAGTTCCTCTTTCTTTTTTCGCATAAGTTTTCCTAACAGCTGTTGTTTTCTGGCGAATAGCTGGGGCCTCAAGTACTAAGCCATTCTCTTTAGGCGTCACTGCAGTCACCAAAACAAGACAATCTTGCAACTTATCATATAGTTGACCTAATATGTCTGCCTTTTCCCAGCTCTCTGCGATGTATACGTCATATCTTTAATCTGGTTCAAAACCTCTTGACACTTGCATGCACTTGTTCTTGGTCTTGGCTTGGTATTTGGGATATCTTGCGTTTGCGGTCTACTACAGCTATCTGTTTGTTCCAAGTCAGCTGTAGCTGTGGGTTCATCTAGGAGACCGTTGTTGCTTTCATCCGTAAAGTTGTTCACGAGGTAGACTTCTTTATCAAGAGTCAAAAACGGTGACTTTCAGTTCAAGTTCGGAAGCCTTTCAAATGACCAGGCAGGGACATGTTGAAAGACAGCAAAAAAATCCTTACAAGGTAGTCAGTTCTTCTCCCGGTCAACACAATCGCAACCAAGCTTGCCTGATTCATCTCGTCCT
>JAOTRI020094566.1:0-15101 GCA_028564885.2 Zoanthus sanctaehelenae | reverse complement strand
CTCTCTTTCTCAGTGCCCACTCTACTACCTTTCTCGGAACCCTGTCAAATGCCTTTTCTAAGTCAACAAAGCACATACACAACCTTTTCTCTTTCTCCAAATATTCCTCTTGCAACTTTCTCAAGATAAACACTGCATCTATCGTTCCATTGCCTGGCATAAAACCAAATTGCATCTCATTCACTTTTACCACATGCCACAATCTCTTCTCCAGCATCTTTTCTACAATTTTTATTGCATGTTCAAGCAACTTCACTTCCCTATATTTTTCACTACTCATTGCATCCCCTTTCCTCTTGAATATTGGTACCATAACACTCAGTGCCCACTCATCCGGCATTCCTCTTCCATCCAAAACACCTTGACACAGCTCCACCGTCACACCAATCCCCACCTCCCCAATCGCCGCTATCATTTCTACACTTACTTCCAAGGGACCAGCTGCCTTTCCCACTTTCATTTAACTTATCGCCTTCACCACTTTTACCCGACTAACTCTCTCAACCAGTCCTTCCACCAATTCAGCATTAACATTCTGATCCCACCCATTTTCTTCATTCATGATTCTTTCCATGTGCTCTTTCTATACTTTACCTCTATCTTTCTCACTGAAATTCAGCCTATCATCAATAGCTCTTATGCATCTTCCTCCGTCTTTCTTCACAGACTTAAACATCTTGTTCGGATGCTTACTCAGCTCTCTCAGCTCCCTCCCAGCCACCTCCTTCATTGCTTTCGAGACCACCTTCTTTGCTTGATTTTTCATGTTCTTATATCTTGTTTTATTTGCTTCAGTCCCATTTTTACACATCTCCTTATGTGCTTCCTTTTTTCTCACTATCACTTTCTTCACATCCTCGTTCCACCACCATGTGTCCCCTTGATCTCTCCTCACTTTTTTCTTCCCACAAACTTCATCACAGGCCTTCAACACTCCTTCCCTAAAACACTTCCACAAGTCTGGTGCATCAGTGCTAACCAACTCTCTTACTCTTCCTTCAATCATTTCCCTTGTATTGTCCTCTTTCAGTTTCCACACCTTCCTTCTTTCAATCGCTTCCTTTCTCACCATTTTTTTCACTTTTTTCTTAACCAGATCTGTTAGCACCAGCCTGTGCTGAAGCTCACCTGGGATGACTTTCTCATATCTCAAATACTTTCTATTTCCCCTTCCCACCAGTACAAAGTCAATCTCAGTCCTAATCCCCCCAGCACTGTACGTTACTTTCCTCTTCTCCTCTTTTTTGAACCATGTGTTTGCCACACATAACTCCTTTTCATCGCAAAATTCTAACAACATCTTTCCTTCCACATTTCTCTCTCCAGTTCCATTCCCTCCATGCACCCCCTCATAACCCTCAATCTGTTTACCAACATGTCCATTAAAATCACCCATACCCAATACTAGCTCACCCACACTGTGAAGATCCCACTCACTACTCAATTCATCATAAAAACGTTCTTTCTCCACACTCGTCCTGCTAATTTGTGGGCCATACACACATACGATTCTCGCCACTTCTTCCTCAAATGCCAACACTACTGTCATCACTATCGCTTTTCTTTCTCACCTCCACAAGCTTCTCACATACAGTAGCTCCTCCTTCACCAAAACTCCCACACCTTTTGTACCATCATTATTTCCAGACTACCACAACTTATATCTCCTACCTTTCACACCCATAAACCGTGCTCCTTGACCTCTCCACCTCACTCCTTGCAGACAACACACATCTATTCCCCTCTTCTTTAACTCCTCACATACCTCTGTACCCCTCCAATTTATACTCCCTACATTTCCAGTCCTGAACCTCACCCCATGCCACTTATCAGGCTTCCCATCATGCTTGCAAGGCCCAGAGTCAGGGGTTACACCTTTTTATTTGTGGATCACTGAGGACAATTTCAGTCAGGTGATTAAACCCAGGTCTTCCGCATTCAAGCCTTCAACTTAAACTGCTAAATCTCATTGCCTTCTAATAACATGCCAGCCTCATTGTTCCATGTACCCTGCCATCTTGGCTGAAAACACCATAGAAGCCCCAGATAAACCAAAACTTACGCTCCCAATACATTAAAACCCTTTATAAGAGAAAAAAACTTTGTTGAATGGACTTAAAACAAAAATTTTTCAAAATTTTAAAACAAAAGATAATTCATTTTTTGCCATTTTACCACGATCAGAAAAAGTGTTTTTCCTGAGGGTTTCTTGATGCCACAAGAAACCTGAATAAATTATTTCTCTTTATATTTTGAAAATAATCTTGATTAGCTACACATCTATTATTTTTTAGGATGGAAATGGATTAGTTTCCAAAATGAATAAAACAGCAGTCATTGAGAGTGTTTGTGGACCATAAAAAAACACTACCATATGTACAGAACACTAGAGGTTGTTAAATCATTGCTCTAACAAAGGCAAGATCTCACAAAAGCTTTAGCAAATCTTAATAAAACCATATATTTTTTAGTTTAATTACTATTTTATTGTTCAATTACATGATTCTTTTTCCTGTTAATATTTTTAACAATATTAAATTTCAGTTTCTTATCCTCAACAACTTCCATGAATACAGCTAAGTAAAAGCAGGTACAAAACTTCACTGCATAGAGGCAGCTGCCTTTTCAATGAACTTTGCAAGTTTGAAGTCATTCACAGACAAACCACCAGCACTGTGTGTACTTAAAGTTATCTGAACTTTATTATATACATTAAACCACTCCGGATGATGATCCATTTTCTCTGCCATTAGAGCAGTACGAGTCATGAAACCAAATGCTTGGTTGAAATTTTTGAACTTGTATTCTTTGTAAATAGCATCACGACCTTCCACAAGTGACCAACCACTGGCTTTTAGTGGCTCAATCTCTGTTGTTCTTTCTTCATCAGAAAGCTTTTTTGTTATTGGGGATGACTATAAAATTAACACAAGAATAACATTTAAAAACAAGTAATATTTTTAAAAATAAATAAAAAATGCATTTAGATTTGGAACCTTGGCAAACTTTATGCAAAGTCTAAAAATTTTAAAAATCTGTAGTTCTGGAGGTGCTAAAAGCATCCAAGCAAAGCTGCTTACTATTACAGCTACTGACAGAATAAAACTGACTCTTCTCTTTGAACTTATTTATGAGTGAGCATGTGCATTCTATAATTGAGAATTGTGAGGGCAAGATGTCACAGGAAGTTAACCATACACAGACATTTGTGGACAGATACATTTCTGGACCATAGGAGAAAATGAAAGTGCCCTCACAAATATCCAAAAAATCAAAATTACAGCAATAAAGAACTGCCAAGATCAAGAATATATAATTTTAACATACAAACAGTGTTTTCACAACATTTGAAAGTAGACGTAGGCCTAGCTCCCTATGTGGGTACGGATGGAAAGTAGGCGTCGCTAATGGAAAAGTTGCTGTCGGATGCGACGGCCGACGGCTAGTTTTGAAAACACTGTTATACTAAAACAGTGAGATAATAAACACCACAAACAATTAATTTGGATAATTCACTTGTCACGGATGCAAACCCGACTGTTTTGTATTTTTCGGAATAATTTCCCTCTGAAGTCAAATGAGACAATTGTTTTACGTAAAAAAGAAGTGAAGTAGCTTTGCCTTAAAGCACACCATTGTTAATACATCATAACAGCATAAAAACAGTGTAAAATAAGGCAAATTTTACTCACGTTTTTTATTAACGTGAAACCTCTCCTCTTCATGTTGAAAACGGCAAAGTTCAAACGGCGAACGTCAAAAACGGCGGTAAAAAATGGTCACGTGGTCATCCCTACCGTCTGCCGTTTGACGTAAATGTCATGCTTAACCTCTCTATTGTGACTCGAAGTCCGGGGCCCTTATTTGTGATACATACATTTTTGTTTGACAATGCAAATGAACCTGTAGCTTTTATTTCTAGCACAAACATTACTGCTTGACCATCGTGATTCCAAATCTGGTTTCTTAGCCGTGACGCGAGTATTACCACTCGCTCACATTAACTGTAAATCTGGGTCTTTAGTCCTGGCTTGGACATCATTACTTGATGTTTATATATAAATATCTATATTGACTTTCCAGGGTAACGACCTTAGTCAAAGGAAGAGACAAACAGCTATCAATCAAGTGGTGATACATGCTCACAAAAAAAGGTCCATCTGTTACAAGATTATTAGACTGTGCGGAATAATGGCCCAATTTATAGGCTTTTGTACATTATGCTGGCGTTTTCGAGAATTTTAGTGATGCAAAAGCATTGAGCATTATTTGTGCATTTTAGTAACATTTTCCCCGGCTGATCCTCTCCTCCCCAGATTTCCTTGAACAATTAATAAGAACACGCGTTAGAAGATTACATTAAAACGTCACAAATCTGCTGTACAACAGCAAATTATTTTCCAGGGATAGTCAACTACTCCCTGTTTTTAGACTCGGTGATGTTTTTGAGGATTGCTTTGTTTGTTAACTGGTATAAGTTGTTGCTACTTGGAACACTTTAAAGTTTTTGTAAGTGATAACAGTTAACGTGCACCATGTTGAAAATGTTGAAATTAATTAAAAAAAAATATTTGTATTCGAGCGTTTTAGTGAAATTTTTGGGAGACTGACCGAATATTTCTCCTGTAAAATTGAAGCCATTAAGATGGAACATTTTAGTGGGAAAACAAAAGCTTAATATACAAAAGCTTACTATTATAAATACTACAGTTTAGAGAATAATGTTGAGTAGCTTTTCGTATCTTAAATAATACTATTCGAATAGCTTTTTCTGTTTTAAGGCCAAGAGTGGCTACTTTAAGTCAAAACCTACCTTTTATTTCCAACTTGCAATTTTCATTTGGGTACTTGTAACGTAGCTTGCAACTTAAACTGCAACTTGCAACTTAAGACTGTGTTACACGGGGCAATTTTTCAGCAGCCTGCAATACAATATCACTACGTTGCACGTTGATGAATATATTGCACGTGTAACATATCTCTGCGCGACTGTCAACGCAATGTTGCAAGTTACTGAAAAAATTGAGCAATCTTCTATTTTTCGCGATGTTGCGAAGACACTTACCAAGTGTAACATTTTGCTGCTTGAAACTGCCATTTTCTACTCGCAACTTACCACTTGCAACTTTCGATGACAACCCCTCCCCCCATTACTTTCAATTTTTTTAAAATTTGTGTTACCATTCTCTTTGTTTGTCTAAATTTTTTCTCTTATTTTAATACTGTGGCCGAGAGCGACCATGCTACAGAATATTAAAACTCAAAAATCGCAACTCATTGCTCACCAGTTTTTGGTTATCGCTTATCTCTGCTTACTACCTGGGACTTACCTGTTGCAACTTACAGTTTCCGACAGTTTCCCATCAATAAGATGCAGGAAACCGAAAACAGGTTTCCTCAGATTTCTAAAATCAACAACAAGCCTGCAATACTCAACTGTGCAACTGGTAACTTGTACAAGGCAAAGATAAATCTATAGATTTTTTTTGAAGTGACTCATTGTTAATACATATTTGCTAATTCCCAGTTTTGACTTAACATGGCCACACTGAAACTTTTTAATGCATTGGATTATTAAATGTAAGATAAAAACGATTGTTAAATAGTTTCCAAAAGACTACTCTGACTTTACCTTTTGTATTATTTGTGGTATTATACAAAAATAAATACTAACAGTAAAATACAAAGGTCATATAAAATGTATGATAGTATATGTATACTTGACTTCCTTGACTTAACACGCCTTGCAGGTTGTATCGCTTGTTACTCATGTTGGGTTTTAGCTGGTCGAGAATGCTATGATAGATGGCTGTACTAAGTCGCCGGTCTATTAGCAAGTTTTGTCTTTATGAAGTGCTTTGAAGCTTTTAAGTGAACATCCTCATGTGTCCTTGTAATTATTTTGTTGACTCTAATTTACACCTTATAATTTCTGTAGCTGCTTAAAAGCATTGAATCTTGATTTTGTAAATTATCATTCCCCCGAACCCCTGAGTGTAGTTCACAAAGTAGAGCAATGGAGGAAACTGAAATGTTTGCAAGCTGTTATTTTTAAATAATTTTTGTGTTGTTTTGTAGATGTTTAACTTGCTGTTGTATTCCATCTTTACATGTTCTAATGGAATGGTCAGAAAGTTTCTACTTCCCCGAAGTGGACGGACGGTTAATGCAAATTATATACAAAAAGTTCATACTCCCTTGTAGACCACTTTAAAATATTTCAAGCCCCCACTGGTAAACCTAACAATTTTCATACCCCTCGCCACCACCACCAGCCCCTCTCCCATCCCAAAGTGCTTACACTCAAGTAGTTGGAACAGAATCGTCAACGACACTGAGGTATAAATGTTTTTGGTATAAATTTACTATGTTCTATTGTGAATCTGTGAATTTGATTGGCTCTTTCACTGTTTACTATCTGCTGATAGAAAACAGTTGCGAATAGCCAATGAAAATCGTTCTTCTATCAATTTTGACCAATCACGAAGCTTCGTGTACATGACTGACAAAAATCGCTTTGAGAAAATCGCGAGAATTTGCCGAAATTTCGGACCAATAAATTGAATATTTAATTTAAAGACAGTTCCAGAAAAATTAAAAATAGCGACAAAATATGGAATGAAAAGTTTTAAAGGTAAGATAATAGTTTTACTTGTGTATCCGTAAGAAAGATTTGTTTCACTCCTCAGTGCACATAGCGCGCAGTGTGTGAAATCTTTGTAAACACAATAAAACATTTTTCCTAAACGTTACTCCAGATTTTTATGCAATGTGAACATTGAAAATTTATACTAAAACAATTAGACTACTCGCCCTCGTTTTCCACGACTATTTGCTCGTAGAAACCTTTGGCTCGTAGTCTAATTGTTAATTGTATTATAAATCCATAGCTCTTGATAAAAGATATGCTACAATTAATTAACAATGGTTAATCAAGTCACTCAAAATACCTGAAACGGCAACACGGCAAAAAAGTCGTCGTTTTACCTTCGGTTAATGCAAGGAATATTTTTTCATAACGTGGTATAATCCCGGCTTTATCCTTACATTTGCGTTAAGGATAATGTGTGTTTTCCTTGCATTTAACATTCACTTTTACCCAAAGAGTAAAATGTGCCATTACATCTTCTGTTTTTAACGTCGTGTAAAACGAAGGCATAACACACATTTTCCCCGCAATATCCCGAAAGGTAAAAGGTAGGTATATTGCACGTTTGCCCCGCATTATTCTTACAGTATTTTTCGTGGATAATTCGAGTTTTCCTTTTGTTCTCTTCAAGGCATTTTTTTATAGTTTATTTGGGTTTGCCCCGCGTTATCCTCACTAGGTTTTTCGTTCATAATTCGAATTTTCCTGACTCTATTTTTGAGGTAATTTTGATGGATTATTAGAGTTGGCCTGCATTATCCTTACGGGATTTTTCGTTCATAATTAGAGTATTCCTTAGGTTATCTTCGAGGGAATTTTTATGGTTATTTGAGTTTGCCCTGTATTATCTTCACGGGTTTCATTAATTATCCCTACGCTATCTCCCACGTATTTTTTTTATAGAATATTCGGTTCTACTGAATTTTTGCGGATAATTTAGGATTTTTCCTTCATTATTTCTCAGAGCTTTTTCTTAGATCATTCGGGTTTGTTTTGCGTTTTCATTACGGCAACTTTCTTAGTAATTACAAAAGTAACAGTGTTACGAAATAACAAAGCAATATATTTCTTTTGTAAAATTTATTTACATCAACAATTTTTTATGTGCTGTTAAATTCATTTCTTCAACAAAAATCAAATGAAATGGATAAATTAGTTTTTCTATTACAAAAATGCGCATTACAGCAATGAGTTCTCAAAAGCAATAAAGCATTGTCATTCGTTATGTCATAATTCGTTATAAAGCAGATTGAATATATTTGAATATCAAATTATCAACAGTGAAAGTGAAACATATCAAACAAAAAAAAAACTATTTTGTTTGGTTACTCAATAATATTTTCAATTAAAAATTAAAATAATGTTGATTAAGGAGTAGATTTAAGAGTTCAATTTTAGCTTGCCTCAAACATATAACCAAAACGTACGAAATAGTAAAATCAATTTAACTTTAAAATAAATATCAAGTTCCGAGACATTTTGCAGGATTTTAAACAACATTTCCTTGATCTGGCATAATGGCTCTCATTATTTGGCACAAATAATATTTTTTAAAAGTTATCAATATAAAGCTGGAGGTAAACTTTTGAAAACAATTACACGTTCGTATTTTTAACGAGCAGTTGTGCTCTTGGACGTAACGTGTCTAAATAAAGTATTGTATTGTAATTAATATTAATTTTCATGTTTTTAAAAAAGGACTAAAAAATTAAAATCTGTTTTTAAAAAAGTTAAAAACTTTATAGAAATGAAGACTGCCACTAACCATTAAAGTACTTCTTAAATTATTTAGGTTCATTCATTCGAAAAGCCAATAAAAGTTAAAATATTAAAATGGTATTCATTAAAATGTTTAAAAAAGTTAAAAGTTAAAACAAACGTTTTCGACTTCTAAGTCATCTTCAGTACCTTAAGGTGACTTAGAAGTCGAAAACGTTTACTTTACCATTTTGTTAAAGTTCAATTACAGAGGCTAAAGAATGTCCAGCTGGGCTTTATACTTAACTACTTCCCATTTGACATCACAAAGAACTCTACTAGTCTTTCCAGGGAAAAAAAACGACTAACTTTCTAACGGTTAAACATGACACTTAATTACCTAGTTACTTTAAAAAGTGTTTATTGGTGTGTAAGAAATGTGTTAATTTATTTTGATACCTGTATTGGTTTCTTCAAGTTTTGTGTTTGTTCCCCAGAATATACTTAGTGCCCTAAAGAAAGTGACGAAGGAAAGATCTTCTATTTTTATTGCACACCGTTTGTCCACCGTTGTTGATGCTGATGAAATTCTTGTCCTGGAAGGTGGCCGTGTCCGGGAGAGGGGCTCCCATCTGTCACTCATAACAGATTCAAACAGTCTCTATGCCCATTTATGGCATAAGCAAAACATGGCGCATGCGCAAGAGCTGGACAAAACAGGAGATAATAGCGATGTAGCAGATGCTACGAGTTCTACGTAGCGCTCAGGAATTAACCTTAACCCTTTCACTCCCAGTCAGTTATCAACACTCAACTTCTCCTTACATACATAATACAAAATGATACATTTGGTTATGAGAAAATGAGAATTGATCAAACAAAGTGAACTACTGAAGATTAAAAATAAAATTCTCTCAAACTTGTTCAATAAAATGTATGGACACAAGTTGGGAGAACTTAATAACTCAACTGGGACTAAAAGGATTAATGTTCAATTGATTTAGCTGAATTCGCCTTATATAATAAACCTAGATTACCTTTGTAATTAGCTTAGGAGATTTTTAACCTTGTTGTTGCAATCTTGTAACAATATATTTGCTATCTGGGCCCGTTTCCTCGAAATCCGATTAGTGCAAACTTAGGGCTAACTTTGTAATCCATTTTCCTGATTCATGCCATCTATAGCTTGGCATTTGCTGGAATTACGGAAATAAACATTTTTTTGTTTGGTGAGACTGAGCAGTATTTTGTAAGCATCACAAAGTTTTTCTTGTGCAAAAATTACTCTTTGAATTTTGTCTTGATCCACGGTTAAGCTAATCGAAATTTTGAGGAACCTGTCCTTGAACAGCGAATAGTACATTTTTAACCAATTTTGGGTGCTTGTTAAGCGAATTGAGAAATGAGTGTTGTACAAGTATAAGTTGTTTATATGAAAGCAACTTCCTGGTAGATAATGTGTGATATGTTAACAAGTATTCCATGTATATTAAACGATTTAATTTTCCCCTTTCATCTCTAATTAACCGTCACCTAGATCTATAAATCTTGAATGGCCAGTTGGTACGGCGCCAGTCTGTTGTGCGCGATGTCTCGGGCTCGATTCCCGGCCGGACCAACACTCACGGTCTTAAAATAATTGAGGAGAAAGTGCTGCCTTTGCTCTAACATCTGCAAATGGTTAGACTTTCGCGTCTTCTCGGATAAGGACGTTTAACCGTTGGCCTAGGAGTAAGATCCTTGTAAGGGACCACGAGTCCGTATCTCTACTCCTTGGAACCTCACTAGGTTCCTAAGTGTTGAAAAAAAATCCCCTTCCCTGTCTCCATCTACCCTAATTAAGGAAATAGAAGGGACTACAGAAGAAGGCATAATTTGTCAAAATATCTCTATTGTCAGTCTTCTCAAATGAAAACCACTTATAAAAACGCTAAATAAACCCTGAATTGCAATCAATGGAACTATATCTGTTTGGTATTGCACCCTATAAATTGTTCTTTTTATGGGTATGAAATATTTAAAAATTCGATCTCGAGGCAGCATGGACTACGAGGCAATAGCCTATGAGGTCGAAGGCATGCTAATTTGGAGATGCTAAAAGAGTGAATTTTTCAATTTGCAACTCTCGGTTTTGCCCGTAAAAAATATATGAAAAAGTAACAATATATCTGTTCTCTAATTCTTGTAACTTAGTTACAATTGGATATTTTCATTCCATACTTAGTTAGCTTTTTTTGTCTTCTCGGGTATTGAACTATCTAGAATTTTTTGAAATTAGTTATTTGACACTTCCACAAAACGCGAAGGAGCCGCTATTGTTTTCGCAAACTCGTCACCTCGGACTATCACGAATAGCCGGATGTTAGGAAGCCAATCAGATTGTAGTATGTGTAATAGCCCTTATGTTGGAACATACTAATTTAAGATAGGTCCTATTTTAAGATAATTTCTCTTTTAAGATAATTCACCTAGTTGAAGATAATAGGTCTTATTTTAAGATGTCCTGTTTTAAGATAAGTCTTATTTAATCAAAGATATCCTGTGGTAAGCCCGTGAAGTGAGACACTGTGTTAGGGAGCTGTTGTACTTTGACTGTTAATCATTGATTAATATACTGTACGTGTGATCAGCCACATGTGTGGTAAGCTAGTGGAGTAAGTAAGATACTATGTTTGGGAGCCGCTGTACCTTGACTGTTGTTCATTGATTAGTATACTGTACGTGTGATCAACCACATGTGTGTTAAGCTAGTGGAGTAAGTAAGATACTGTGTTGGGGAGCTGTTGTACCTTGATTGTTGTTCATTGATTAATATACTGTACGTGTGATCATCCACATGTGTGGTAAGCTAGTGGAGTAAATAAGATACTATGTTAAGGAGCTGTTGTACTTTGACTGTTGTTGATTGATTAATATACTGTACGTGTGATCAACCACATAGCTTGTTTGCCAACGAAGTCGGGCATGTACCGAACACCTAGATATTACTTGACATATTGAACGTCTTTCATTGGTAGTCAAATAATAGCAGTAGTAATAGACGACTATTGTAAAAAACGAATTCGTGAATGTGCGTGCCGAACTTGAGACGATCGGAAATCGATTACAGATTTTCTATTGTTTACCCCTGACATCCTCATTCCCCATGCAACTGATCCCAGCAGGTCTCCACAAGCTAAAAATAGGTCCTATTTTAAGATAAGCCCGTTCTCTGTTAAGATAGGACCTATTTTCATATAATACTGTGGCTGGGAAGGGAGCATTTCTGTAATTTTACTTATTACGACTGCCTTACATGTCAAAAACGTTTAAGTACGGTTGATCTTTTCAGTTAAGTGGAGTTTGTGTTTATGAATTATGGCATGTATTTGGTGGATAGTGACACTAATGTAATATAATATTTTAATTGTAACTTTGTAAAATTTGTGTAATTTTGTATATATATGTGTGTATGTGTGTTTCATTGTTTCTATTATTCAACCGAACCCAATATGATGTTTCAATTTGTGCTACTGATTGCCTGGTATTAACCTCCGTTATTTCAGGCAACCAGTTCCCTCTTCTCTTTTATTTTAAAATATATATTTTATTATTGTAAGCTTCGGGACAAAAAACAATGGTTGTTGTTGTTGTGTGTAATTTAGGAGATGTTCAGAAACAATAAATGGTCAATGATTTACAAAAAGCTATATTTTTATACATCGTTCATGTATCGTTAAGTTCTCAGTAAGTCAAATGAGTATATGCCTCACAAGTGAGTAATACTTTTCGCGCACGCTGATTGGCTAACTCGGAGATATTCAGCCAAGTAATGTTTATCTCCGAGCAGCAGAGGGAAAAAAAGTGGCTACCCGTTTCGCTTCGGCCCTTAGTCCCCTAGTTATTCAGCTTCTGTGGTATAAAAAAATTTATACTCTAAAACAATTATTCACCTCAGTGTCATTGAAAGTGGATGCTTCCACCTTGTGAAGTATTTTTCTTGAAAGGGATCCGGAATTTCGGAGGCTAAGTGTTTTAACCTTTCACTCCCAATCAGTTATCAGCACTCAATTTCTCCTTACATAACAAATACAAAATAGGACATTTGGTAATGAGAAATAGAGAATAGATCAAACAAAGCAAACTATAGAAGATTAAAAGTGAAATTCTCTCAAGGTTGTTCAAAGAAAAGTATGGGCTCAAGTTGGGAGATTTAAATAATTCAACTGGGACTGAAAGGGTTAACTAATGTCAAAAATTTGTTTTTATCCTTTGGGAGTTTCGATTTCTTTGTTGCTCAAGGAAAAGAGCTGTTTGAATTTTTGTAATTAGAAGTCAGATTTATAGTAAAAACATTTTGTGATATAGTAAATGTGGGACTATTGCGTGATATTTATTTTTATTACAGAGATATGAGTGCTTTACTGAAAAATGCACCACTCGTAGATTTCATATATAACTCCATCCGGGATACGAGTGACACATTTTTTATATGTCTTTGCTAGTGAAGATACCGCTGACGCCATTCCTTTGTTTTTTCGTCATCTTTTTTCTAGTTTTTCGGTTTTCGAAACACTCATATTTGTGCAATAAAAAGAAAACTACACGTTGGCTTGAGCATTTGAAGTTCATCTTCTCGTGAGGAGAAAATTTCACTCGTGCGCAGTACTCACTCGTGAAATATTTTTACCACTTCATGTGTTCATATCGTCTCTATATATGCAATACAGGAACTGCATTGCCGGCTTGTCTCGGAACGCGATTGTAAAGTTTGATGGCTTGGGACCGAAAGCACAGCATTTAATGGGAACTTTATATTTATATATGTTATAAATCATAATGAATGAAATGAAATAAAACTACGTGTTTAAGAACATTTTTTTTTTATTTATATTGGATAGCAACTGAATTTTTTCACCTTCATCAATTACCAAATTTTATATTTCTGACATCAAGTGTTGTGAAAAAACAACATCGTTTCCATCAGATTTTATATCATTATAAAGGGCTCCACCTGATATTATTAATATCTTGCGTGCATATCTTAGTTTTAAAATTGACTTTTAGTTGTTTTTTTTCTACACGGCGCCATTTAATCTATTGTACAATACCAAGTGGTATAATCCATAGAAATCCTTTACTGCAAGAAGAGCGTTGAGTTTTTAGTTATTAACACAGTCGAATTTCCACTTGTGTTGCTTGGACCATTATAGCAACAAATTTTCAAGAATTTCAATACCTCCTTTGAGAAATGTCATTTAACAGGGTAGTAAAATCATGGTTGTTTCGAGAAACGAGACTTGATTGTTAAAGTGACCGAAATTGTAAATTTGAGGTTCGTTGCCCGGGAAAGTGATTTTCTATTTTACTTACATTTTAGCTCGTTAAAAGGCATTTTTTTCTTTTTCGAGAAACGTGATTCGTATCGTCCCGCCCTTCCTTAACACCTTGATTTAAACGTGGAGCACTACAAAACGTTCACATAGTAACAGGGTGCATGCATCTTTTAAAAACATTATGAAATAAAGATTGATTATTTTCAAGAATTTATGCGGACACGCAAAACAATGATGTTCGATTAATGTAAACATCTCGACGACTTTAAAACAACGATGAATCCAGTGTGAACATCAGTAATACGGACTTAACATTGATGACTGACAGAAAAGCTATGCTTTTAAGATCGCAATCATTAAAAAATCCAGTGAAGACGAAGTGGGCAAAGTTTCATCTTGAAGTGGCCGCATGAAGTTGGTCGTTGACAATGTAAACTATTAATTACTAAACGGTGACTGAGGTGCATGATTAATTACTATTTTCTGTGTGAGGCGGACTTGGTATTCCACTTCAGGTTTGTAGATTTTAATGAACTCTTTTTGAGATATTCAGTATTGAGGGACCATCTGTTAGAATTAAAAATTAGGATATATAAGAAATTTGTAGCAAAAGGAGCTACACTGGGGATATTCTATTGCCTTAATGCACAAAACCCCGACCCTATCCCTGACATTTGAAAGTCTATATTTGAAGAAGCAAAAATTTGTGATAAATATTGTAAAATGATAACAATATAGTACAATTGAATAGCCATAAACTATATATGCTACTGAAAAGAAACACCTATAAAACAGTTACTGTTTGCAGGATATCTACAATTTTGCAAATATAATTGATGTATTTGCTTCGCTAAAAATTCTTGCACTGAATAAAACCTAATTTGCTAGGCTTTATAAAGTACACAATTTTCGTCAACATAATATGCGTATAATTATCTGAACAGAAACAACTTTAATGCTGTTAAAAAAAATATCAAAAAAGAACAAAACAGTTACTGTTCATCAGCAGGATACTTAAATTTTGTGCAATTCTACAATTGGTTTCGCCTTTGTTAAATCCTGTACCAATTGAAGAACAGTTTGGATGGTACCACCTACTAAATGAGCGCAGTAACTGAACAACGCGAGCAAAGTAAAGCGAGCCAACAGATAAAACTATTGTTTATTATTAATTAACACTTAAATGGACTGAGACCAAGATATATAGCATGTTTTGTGTCCCCGAAACATGGCTGCCGAGCGACTAGAAAAGATAAGCTTTCCCGATGTTAATTTTGATAAGTGTTTTCTTAACCCTTTCAGTCCCAAATGTACTGTTAAATTCTCCCAACTTGAGCTCATACTCTATATTGTTCAAGTTTGAGAGAATTTTGCTTTTAATCTTCATTAGTTTGCTTTGTTTGATCAATTCTCATTTTCTCATTACTAAACGTTTCATT
>JAOTRI020094555.1:0-15102 GCA_028564885.2 Zoanthus sanctaehelenae | reverse complement strand
GATCTAACTAACGCACCGAAAACACAAACGTTTCGTACAGGATGGTATGAGTTCGGGTGTGTAAAATTGTAAGTTGCATTTTGACAATGATATCACTCACTAGCTTAATTTATTGGCTGATGCAGAGACCTAAAAATGCGTTACTTAGGTGGTTGCTAGGGAGCTTAAATGCAACCGTTTCTAAATTTATTAGAATACCCCGACACTGTCCTTAATATAATTCTGCGCATTTGTTTCTAGAGAACGACGAATGCGCAGAATAAACCAACATGTCATTAAAGGCAGTGTCGGGGTATTCTTAAGTTTATATGTAGATAAATGAAAATAACCGAAGATGTGGGGTTCCATTCCTGCCGAGGGCTATATATGTTATTTTTCTCTTATTTCTTTCAATATTCTAAAGTTTAGCCAAAGTGGGTTTTTTTTTCGAAAAAATTGAAAATTTTGTGTGGACGAAGACCTTAATTCCTTTTTGGCATAATTCATAATCGTATAGAATGAAATAATATTTTAGATGTTTTCCAATTCAAGTTGACTTTAAAACCTGCTTAAACTAGAGAGGTGTTCAACGCTGTTCCGGCTATACTTTGCATGCGAAAGGAAAATGCTGTCCCCTCCTGTTATTTCAGATATTTGATAAAGTAGTTAGTACACTCTAGACCTTCACGCAGCTCGCGATCGGCCCAGTTGTTCAAAAGCCGGTTATTTAACGATTATTCCAAGAGCGCGTGTTCGATATGAGATGGTAAATAGTCAACGAGGCGCGTAACGCCGAGTTGGCTATAATCATTTCACATCCAACAAGCGCGAATGGAATAATAGTGTTTTATTAAATTTTATGAATTTTCCGTATTCTTCGATACTTGCTTCGATACTAACAAAGAAATCAAGATTTTAACGCAATTTTAGCAGTTGCTAAAAAATAGGTACGCAGTGCGTACATGTTGCATGCCATCTGAGAACTTGGGGACAATTAGGATAAATGTTGTGTAGTGCCATGTCGTACTAAAGAGCAAAGAGCATAGATTTTGACCGGACTGGAGAGATATAGCAGTTTGGAAAGAAAGTTTTACGTTTTGATAATGACACTTAACAAAGTGAATAATAGTAAATAAGATTTATTTTGGTGCAGCAGCAACATATTTTATCGTGTAGAGCAACGAAAAAAAGGCAAAGTCACGAGGCAAGCTGATATCTCAAATAAGCTGTTAATATGTGTGTAAAATTTTTTTCCAAACTGTTATTCACTATAAAATATATCAAAGGTTGGAAGCGAACTTCCTCTAGCGTGCTTCAATCTCCCAAACTACTTGCCAAATAATACCTTGAAAAATGCTTCCAGTTCAAAATCTCCCTCGGAAGTCTTTTGACTGATAAATAAGGAACGCGAATATCTTTAATAACTGAATCGATTTTAAGTTTATTCTAAAGCCATGCAGAATTAGAAAGTTAGAAAGTGATTGGAAGTGATTTAATGGCAAAAATTGTGTTCCGAATGCGACTGGCTGGCTCGATAAGGTCTCCGTCCTTGTCTCTCCCTTAGATGTAAAGGGAAAATCTGTAAAAATCGTTAAAATGGATTGAAATCGCAACTGAATGTCAAAGACGACACCAACAACATCTCATGTAATTAAAATATTTTTTTTGTTCATTTATTCAACTCTCTAAGATTGTATGGGTTTCCTGTGGTGATAGTTGCCTGCCATTGTCAATGGCATACAACAAAAACGATTCGATGTGATTACGATTTATGCCCGAATTGGCTGATACTCGGCGCCATCTTGATATTCTATTATAAACAATTTTTCACAAGAAAACTAATGCTGGCAGTGTCGTGTCACAGGGATTGCTAGTGTCTCCGGAGACGAGAATCGCTAGCGGTCGACCTGCCAGGCTTGGTTACAGGTAAGATGATTGACAAAATCCATATTTTTAAGGGAGGGGTGGTTTATAGTATATATTTTTCCAGTCGTAGCAACAAACTGAAGTTGCGAAGCGAATTCTGTTCTTAAAATTTCGAATTTAAAAGTACTGTCAAGGAATTACCTGCCTTGATAAAATGTGGTACATTTCTATGGGTTGCCATGTGGAATTGTTTAATTTAATTGGAATTTTGGTTGCTTGCTACTGGATACTGCACACCTCAGTAACATTTCAAAAGTAGACACTGTATTACCTCGGATAGAAATTAATTATTTTGGAAAATGTTCAATTACTCATTTAAAGAGTATTACGTCAATGCGACTCAAAAACTAAAGAGAAGATAAAGAATGATAATTAGATCAAATGCAAAGTAAAAATAAATGTTTTTAAAAAATATTTTGTTCTTCACTAATACCTCTGCATTAGTTTCCGCCAAGTTTAAAAAATAGTAGAATCTCTGACTTTAATCGCCTCAGACTGATACAGCAACAGGTGTAGTTAAGTTCACAATATAGGTTTTGACTTAATTCGGAGTCATAGATTTACGTACGTCACAAGTGAACATAATTTCTTTTCTTAGCAACAGAAACATTTATAATTATAATTATGTCTGCCCTAAAATTGCATACATTCTTAACATTTGATAGCAGCTCTAATATACAGAGTTCTCCTTTCCTACGAAATGAAATATTTCCAAAATTTTATAATTAATCGAAGGATGGCTAGATCAGTAGATGGATTAGGATTAATTTTTAGAAATACTGAGAAATTTCGAGTGTGGACTTTCTTCGAAAAAGTTTTATCATTAAGTCGCTTACTTAAAGGTCGCAAAAAAAAACAAATTGATAGAGACGTTTGATGATCAATAAAATTTTGCATGTTTTCTTTATGTTTTCGTTGCCGTGTCTTTTCACTACTCTCTTAAAAATGTCATTTTTGTACTTATTATAAGCCCCTGTCTAATCCCTTTGTTTAAGAGTGTCGCATCAGTTCCTTCTCTTCAACCAATAAGCGACCGACAAAAGATATCGTGACACCTAGTCCCAGTCCTAAATATAAATCTAAGTCTCGAAACGAACGTTCTTTCTGCACCATCGCTTAGAAGAGTTGCATGTGCTTGGAAATTGTTAGCAAAGATCACTAGTTTGTCATAATGCCTCAACCTGGAAAACTCCCCTACAAAGTCGGTAAGTCTGAACCCAATCTGGAAACATAGATAAAAGGATAAATTGTTGAAGATGTATTTAATTTACGACTAATATATCAAGAAGAAAATCTATCGTTTATTACTCTTTGCAATCATTCGAATGATATTTCGTAATACTAAATACTTATTTAAAACATCTTGAATTTCAAATTCAAACACCGGCGATATGCAGCATCCATAAAAGACTACTTTTTTCTTGTCTTTTTCCCGTTTGCTCTTAATTAATCCTTCTTGCGTTGGCTGATTTGTAATAAGCTAAATTTGTTACAAAGACCAAAATTACTTACTTACTTACTTACGTTACTTTGTCCATTTTAATTTCGAGTCAAGTAGTTCACAATGATTTTATTATACAAAATATATGTAAAAACTGCATCTAAGATTATGCTTTAGTTTACTGCCTTAATCGAAACAGTGTATCTGTTTCACTCAATTATTACATATCTTCTGTAGCGGTATATTCCCATGATGGAGAGGAATGGGTGGGGGGCGGGGAAATGTGTAAAGCCTAAAGGGCTTTTTTTTTGGATTTGAAATTTTAACCTAAAGAGTTTATTAGGGTCTATGAAAGATACTGGGATTTTTTTTTGGGGGGTTTGCTTTCTAAAAGGCAGTATAGTTTGTTCATCACAAATGCTAAAAAATTTAATTATGTGGTGGTGTGAGGGCCAAAAGTTGTGGCATTTTGCCTCAAAGAAAGTAGTTATATCTGTTTAGTCAAAATCGTTATATCAAATGACTTTTATGTCAGGTATTCCTTTCCTCCACATTTTTGTTCAAATTCATAAAAATCAAATCAAAATTTAAAACATTATTTAGTCATTGTGATAAAAAACTAAATGGCAATAAAGTTATATTTTACGAAAAAACAATACGTGCAAGTTGAAAATAATGTTAAAATATTGGATTTGAATTAAAGTTATATTTATAGTATTAAAGTATATAGTTATATTTATTTGATACATTTTGTTCTTACTGCAAATAGCTGTTTTATGATAAAACATATTTAGTAGTTGTAAATATACTTTGTTTTGTGATAAGAATGAAAATTCTGACTGTATCACTGGTAGCTTCAAAAGAAAATTTTGAAAAGGAGTCACATTTTTAGAAGTTATAAAATTATTCACCAAACTTAAAGAATAGATTTTGTAGAGTGCTGTTTCATGAAGAAATGTAAATTATAATATTTGCTGAGAAATACTGTTTATAAATTATCATTTTTTTGTCTTCATATCAATTAGTTTTAGCTCTTTATATAGAAAAACTAAAATTATAATGCCTGATCAATTATATTTTATAATTATAAGTTGGTATTAAATTCTTTTGTTGCAGCTGACATTGAATTAGCTGATTGGGGTCGCAAAGAAATTGATCTTGCACAAAATGAAATGCCTGGATTGATGTCAATGCGAAAAAAGTATGGCCCATCCAAACCATTGAAAGGAGCAAGAATTGCTGGCTGTCTTCATATGACCATCCAGACAGCAGTTCTTATTGAGACACTCACTGAACTGGGAGCTGAGGTTTGTGGGTTTTTTTTCACAATATTGAACAGTCTAGTGCAAATTAAAACAGTGTTCTAAGTAACTTGATGAAGTTCTCAACTGTCTCTTCATTATTCCTTTTATCTCATCAGAACCTTTGGGAGAATTTTGCATTTCCAATGATACAAAGTCATGCTAGTTTTTCTCTAAACAAAAGTAACATAAGTGAAAGTTGATCAGCTTCTCATTTCTCCCTACATTATCCCTTTCGTCTCTTAATCTTTAGGAGAGTTTAGCATTTTATACAAAGTCATTTTTAATGTTTTTTTGCTCTAGACCTCTCATTTCAAATGAATGCTATGCATCGTAAGTCATAAACTTTGTTTACCAACCGTAGTTTTCCACTCCTGGATTTGGATGTGATATCTGTGATATCTGCTTTCTATTCTCTGCCATATATTTTCTGTAATATTCAACTTCCTGAACAATATTTTCTTCCACTATCTCACTCCGGGTCTTCTATAAATAAATACTTTATTTAACGTCAATTACAAAGGAAGTGGTTGCCCTTTACAAAGGAAGTGGTTGCCCTTTCTTCCTAGCCAGGGACTAATGTTTAATTGCTTAATGGCTCAGATCTTGGTGGGAAGGTCAATTTTAAAAAGGGATTAAAACCCAAATACCTGGAGAAAAACCCTCGGAGTCATGTGGAGATTGACAAGTTGATACAGAGCCCAAGAATCACTTCCATGTCATAGTGGGAGGCTTAATCAATGACCACTATGCCTACCTGACTCCCCATAAAAGTCTCTCATATGCCTTCCTATTGACAAATCTTCCACCAGTATGTTGTTCTTATCCCTATGTTTTACCTGACCAAACTATCTCAACCTCGTTTGCATCATAATGCTGACAAGAGTACTCAATTTTTGGTCAGATTAGCAACCATTGAGTAGTAATTTCAAGCCCTGATACATCTGAATGAGTATGTAGTTACCAAAGATTCTTTCAATCAGAAGCAAGAGTTTAGAATATCATACAGTCAACCAGAATACAACAGTAAACTTTGTTAACACTTTTATGAGTACTTAAAAGAATAAATTTACATGTTTTGAGTGTTGGCCACCTGTATTTGACCATAAAGGCTAATCACTTTTGATGTCCTTTAGAAAATTATTTAAAATCACAATCAGGAATGTAAGATATAAATGTTCAAATTCCTGTTGGAATTTATAAATTAAAATCCTAAACAAAATAAAGGAAGTATGAATAAAAGCAATTATTTTGAGCTATGTGATATTTTTCATTTAGTTTTCAAGTAAAATGGGATTGATTTTTCTATAAACAATTTTAAAGTTTAAAATTAACTATGTTATAGTATGTTGTAGTGGTTTGCAATAATAATGATAATAATAATGACGATAATAATAATAATGATAAAAAATAACGATGATAATATTAGGACAGAAGACCTAATGGAGATGTTGGGATTGAAGGAAACAGTTGTTCAGATGGCAAAGGCGAATGTAGTAAGATGGTACGGGCATTTGTTAAGGAGGGATATGGCCATGTTTTGAGGAAGGCATTGGAGTTTGAAGTGAAGGGAAAGAGGAAGCAAGGACGACCGAGGTAGACATGAAGATCACAGGTGGAGGAGAGTAGGAGTGTTGGTTTGAAGAAGAACAATGCAATGAATTGGGCGAGATAGAGAGTGGGAGAGATTGCTGGCAGAGTGGGGTAAATCCAGCCACACTCATTTACGGGGATAAAACTGGATCGAAACTGGATTGATGAACTGGAATACTACTACTAATAATAATAATTATTCAAAATTACAATGGCAGTGGTTTATAATTATTGTTATTAAATTTTAAAAAGGTAGACCTGGAGGTTACTGTATCTTTCTATTTAGTCACCTGTACTATAAGTTCAGTAGTACTATAACTCAAGTGTGCTATAATTTTTTTCCTTCCTGTGTTTTTTAGGTACAGTGGTCATCATGCAACATCTTCTCAACACAGGATCATGCTGCAGCAGCTATAGCCAAGACTGGTGTTCCTGTGTATGCATGGAAAGGTGAGACAGATGAGGAATACCTGTGGTGTATCACACAAACATTGGTGTTCCCTGATGGTCAACCACTCAACATGATTCTTGATGATGGTGGTGATTTGACAACCCTTGTTCATGAGAAATATCCTGAATATCTGGGTAACTATTTTTTTCATATTTACTTTTGAATTAGGCATTCCAAGCATGATTGGTGCAGTTGTTAAGATCTCTGCTGTCCAACAATACAGCATCGGTCACTTGGCTTGTAAAGAGTAACTGTTTAAGCTAGCATTACAGATACCAGTGGTAGTCTTAACACTATGGAAACAGGAGATAAGCACCTGCTCCATGGGCCACTTGGTTTGTAAAGGATTTAGCTAGCATTATAGATACCAGTAGTAATCTTAATACTACAGAAACCAGAGATAGGTGACGGCGCTATGGGCTTCTTAGCTCATAAAGGATTTAGCTAGCGTTATAGATACCTGAAGAAATCTTAACACTACAAAAACTTTAAATAAGCTCTGGCTGGATGGGCTACTTGGCTTGTAAAGGATTTAGCTAGCATTATAGATACCAGCAGTAATATCTTAACTCTACAGAAACAGGAGACAAGCAGTGGTCCCATTGGCAACCTGGCTTGTAACTAGTCAATTTTAAATATCATGAAGCTGCTGTATGTTCTTTACAGCTCATGCACCTCTCTCTGGGCTTCTCAACGTCACCTTATTAGAAAGGTCTTCAACTTCACACATCCCTGCCTTTTGGTTTCTTAAGTGCACATGTTTCATATCACAATGAAAACTTGAGTTTACAGTATATATGTGAGCTTCAGTTTAGTAATTACACACTCTGTACATTATAGTGAGTCATAATGGAGAAGTTTTTGATTTTTGAAGTATCCTAGAGAAATAAAGTTTTAACTCTCTTAAATAGAAACGCTCTTTTGGAGTCTTTAGGTGATTTAATACCCATTTTGTTGAACTGGTGAGAAAATTATTGTTTTTAATTTTTTTTTTCAGACAATGTGAAGGGAGTGAGTGAAGAAACGACAACTGGTGTGCACAATCTGTACAAAATGCACAATGACGGCAAACTCAAAGTCCCAGCAATTAATGTTAATGACTCTGTTACCAAGAGCAAGTTTGACAACTTGTATGGTTGTCGAGAGTCACTGGTCGATGGTCTCAAAAGGGCAACAGATGTTATGCTGGCAGGGAAAGTTGGTGTTGTTGCTGGTTATGGTGATGTTGGAAAAGGTTCTGCACAGTCACTGAAGTCATTTGGTGCCCGAGTTCTAATTACAGAAGTAGATCCAATTAATGCTTTACAAGCTGCAATGGAAGGTAATGAAACAAAATAATTATTCCTGATATGAGGTGAAAATGTAACACAATTAAACAGTCTGCTCACACAACAGATGCTTCTCTTTTTTGTTCATTACATATAAGATGAATAGAGCTCATTAGGAGAGCAAAGGAACTGGAGGTTGAAGGTATTGTAGATGGCTAGTAGGTTGGCCAAAGAAGACCTACTTTAGGGGTAAAGTAATGGAAAAAGACATCATAGAAGATATGGAAGAGGATAGAAAACAGTGGAGGTGACTCATATCATCTCCAATACCAGAAGTTGGAATTTAGGGAAGTTAAATGATGATGATGATGATGATGATGATGATGGTGATGATGATAGTATTGGTCAATGATGATGGTGATGGTCGATGCAATAATGATCGTCAGGGATGATGATGATGGTTGATGATGATGATGGTCAATGGTGATGATGATGATGGTCAATGATGATGATGATGGTCGATGATGATGATGGTCGATGATGATGAAGGTCGATGATAATGATTATGATGATGATGATGATTGTTGATGATGAAGATAATGATTAATAAAATGAATAAATTCTAGATTGTGTTACTCAGGAGGCTTTTGCCAAAACTATGAACATTTTTTGTTTTGTTTAAGTATTGTAAATGTTAAATTGATTGTTGCGATTGTGTATCAGTGATTTAATTTAAGTGGAAATAAGTGACTGAAATAAGACTGAAACACACAAAAGTCAATGTTCACTGTCACACAACATTAAAGAACCTAAACCTTCGAAAACAATTGAGCTGCACCCAACGTATTTGATTTAGCTTCGCTGCTAAATGACCATTACAGAAATGACTATTTTATTGCAGATGCCGCTAACTTTAATGACAACGGATTCAATTTTTGTAGTTTTATTCTCGTTTTGTAGTTGAATATTCAAAACTACCTGCATAAGAGAGCGAGAACTCACACCTTCAACAATACACATAGTTGCACCTACTGTAAAACTACGTTCGTAATTAGGAATATTTAACTTCATATTGAGGCAAAGACTGCAAAAAACTGAGTCCGTTGTCATTGAAGTTAGCGGCATCTGCAATGCGAACATGGTCAGTTGTCTTAGTACACCTATACAGTATTATGCAACTGCAAATATCAGTCTTAAAGGAGAACTGAATGCTAAAACTAACCTAGTTTTGTTTGAATCTATTTGTGTAGTAGATGAACTCAGACTGTGAAGTATTTTTTCAAATTAGTCAAATCACACTGAGAAATTAAATACTAAAGAAATGAAAATTTTCCAGAAAATGTTTGATACCGTGGTCGCAAATGAACTTGTCAGCGGACGTGTGATATGGCATAGGTTAGCATATTCAGAGCATGAATACGTTGACATTTTTTTGCAATCCAAGTCTTATGAAGTTTCTTTCTTTAAGAGAAGTTAAAAGCCACTCAGTATCCATGTTTTTTCCTCATTTTAATCATCCTTATATCTATTCCTAAATTTTCAAACGATGAAAAGTTAATTTTAGGGTTCAGTTCTCTTTTAATTTTTTACACGCTATGCAAAACGAGCGATTTCTTAACAGATTGTTAACGAGTTTGCACGAAATCGAGGTCGGTCAGCTTTGCTATGACGCCATTTGAGCATTTAGCTTTGCAAGATATGTTTTAGAACTGCTTTTTCTTTGAAATGATCAAATTCGCAGAATTATACTACAAGAGCTTTAGTTTTTGCCTATAAAACATAATAGCGGAATAGTGATGGCTACCGATCTTGATTTCGTGCAAACTAGTCAGAAGTCTCTTGAAGAAAACGCGCTCGTTTTGCATAGCATCTATTGTTTATTTCTTCAGTGTGGAATACAATTAAAGGTTACCTCTGATACCTGGCTATAATTGATTCAAGAGAAATAAGGATAGAATAATCAAAATTTCTATTTTTCTGCGTTTTCTCTGTTTAAGGTTATGAAGTGACAACAATGGATGAAGCTTGTAAGGAAGCCAACATCTTCATCACAGCCACAGGTTGTCGAGACATTATCACAGGCAAACACTTCGCGCAAATGAAAGAAGATGCTATTGTGGCCAATATTGGCCATTTTGACTTAGAGATTGAGGTCAAATGGCTGAATGAGAACTGCAAGAAAACGAACATCAAGCCTCAGGTACATTGACTACCTAAAAACTTTGCTGTCACTGAGATATTTCCTGTTCAGTTTGTAGACTAGTCAGATATTCAATATCCAACTTCATAAGATAACCGAAATGGTACGCGCTCTGTTCTTGGTTAAATAACTATGATTTATTGTACCAGTAAACCCACAGTTATTTCATAAAAGCAACAAAACATATTTTTCTATGGACTTACTGCAATAAAACCACTTTTTCTTGTGTTCTCCCAACATCCCGTGTGGTTTATTATGCCGGTAAACCCATAGAAAAGTATGTTTTATTGCTTAAGTAATGGTCCAGAGTTTTATAAATTCCGCTCTTACAGGTTGATCGATACGAGCTCCCGAATGGGCGACACATCATTCTTTTGGCAGAAGGTCGTTTGGTGAACTTAGGCTGTGCTATGGGACATCCTAGCTTCGTTATGAGTAACTCTTTCACAAACCAAACTCTGGCACAATTAGAATTATGGACCAAACCTGATAAGTATTCCGTTGGAGTGCACATGCTGCCCAAGAAGGTCAGTAATATATACATGTGTTAATAGCCACTTTCACAATCATGCACAAAATGTGTAATGTAATATATTCATGTATTAATAGCCACTTTCACCATCATGCACAATGTGTAATTCCCACCGTTTTGGCGAGGCATGGGTCTTACAAAGTGACGGTTTCCGCCATTACAGTACAGAGTACTGGTTAACAGTTGCTCGTAAGGAAGAGAAACTGAATCCTTTACTTTAAGATCTGCAAATGGCCAGACTTTGTTTAGTTTGTTTGTTTGTTTAGTTTATATTGTATGGTTTATTGCTGAACAAAAGTGAGCAGCAAATCTAATCTCGATCGGCCTCCTGTCTAGAATAACCGAGCGGGTCTTGGCGCGTTTCCAGTGCACGTTTAGAATTTTTCGCTGGACTTTGATCTTATAGCGAGAAGACAGCGCATGCGCATTTTGAACTTTGTTCCTCGTAGTCGTTGTGAAATAGTTGCTTGACGTTTCTTTCGGAACTGTTTGTAATCAGCGGCTGTATTTGTTTCTTTCTTCCTCCAGGCGAAGATGAGTTTGCAAAGCTTATCATGTTGAATGTTACCTGAGAAAGTATTCATCAGAGTCGATTTAGTAACATTTCTAGAGGAAAAAGTGTGCTTCTACGAGTCTTTGCTTTTTTATGTGATTTGTCTGATATTTCGACATGGACAACAGAGACTGTTGATCGTGTTTTAATCGAAGGAGATTTCATCTACTTGAAAGCAGAGACGATTTCTCTGAATTATCTGCCAGATCGAGTCCCTTGGTCTACGGTGACACAATAAAGTGCCCTACGGCTACGTGGCTTGCAAGTTTACGATAATTTCATGTATTTCCATTTTATGTTGATTTCATGTTTATAAATATTTAAATTGTTCTTGCAAATAAATTGTATAATTATATATTCATTCTAATGCTGATTTCATGTTTTGTGTGTGTCCGTTTACTTTAAATAATTAAATGATCCATGCGGTAGGATTGGCTATGAACAACGACTCTTTGATAACTGTATCCATAAAAAAACATTTTTTCAGTTCGAATATCGCAGCACTTCACTTTCGATAGAAACCGCTAGTTTAAGTAGCTATTTGAACTGCAGTCTTTTAATCATGATTGTCCGATAGCCAGTATCACCATGGAAAACATATTTCAGTTCCGTCATTTTGCTATTACAAAACAGACACTTTGCGGGAAACGATCGTTGCATTGAATTACGTATCCTTAGTGCTCCAAGCTTAGTTATTTTGTTAGTCGCCTTTTGGTGGCCGAACTTTTTAAAAAGGTTGCCAAGAATATCAATTTGGTCGCAATATATTTTTTTAGAAAGAACGGTTTTCATTTTTGATACTGGAATTCAACAAAAAGCAACACAACGGCAAAAAAAGAGGTCGGTAAATTGGCGACCGTTCTGACAGTTTGGTCGCCATTATTTAATCTTCTAGCCATTGCCGGATTTCATACCGGGTGAGCCTGAGTACAAGGCCACACTATAAATAGCAAAATCCCAAAGTTTGATGTTAAACGGATGAACAGTTAACGAAATGCAGCTGTTTTAAAATACAAAATTGCTAAAGAAATGTAGGTGTCCGGACGATTCTTCACATAGCATCCGGAAGCCATACATTTCTTTAGTAATTCTTGTATTTTAAAACGGCTGTATTTCGTTAACTGTTAATCCGTTTATCGTCAGACTGTGGGATTTTGCTATTCACGGTATGGTTTTTCTTTATATATTACTTTTTAGTCATATTTTGTACGTATAAGAATTAAGGGCTTGTACTCGGGCTCTCCCGGTATGAAATCCGGCAAGACGACCAAAACGGTCGCAGCTTGAAGCGCAGATCCTGGCCTGAGATGATGGAGAAGATGATTTTGCGACAAAACGATAAACCTTTAATTTATCAGTGTTTTGTTTGTCATTTCAGCTTGATGAAGAAGTCGCACGACTTCACCTGGACCATCTTGGTGTAAAACTTACCAAGTTATCAGAGAAGCAAGCTTCATATGTTGGACTAAAAACCGAGGGACCATACAAACCTGACTACTACCGCTACTAAGGGGTCTGGGGACAATAGCTGTATTTTCTAGGGGCTTACAATATCGACCTTTCTATATGGCGTTGGTTCTTGTTACTACTGAGATTTTAAAACGAAACTGCTTATGATTCTTAGAAGTTATGAAAGAAAATTAAAGTAAAGAGAGAAAGAATTTTAAAAACTTTTGTCATTGTTGTTCTGTCTCTAATTTTATTAAATGAAGTAGGGCGCTATACTGCACTTTTAATAGGGATCAGAACAGTTGCCTCCATCCTTTCCAACCTTTAAACTATCGAACGCACTTCACTAATTAATCTATGATTACTGCTAGTAATAACTTTTGTTTTAAAAGAACAATATCGACTTCATATTTCAAATTCATCTAGAAAATTAAAAAATATTATAATACTAACAACATCAACAATATTAATAACAATAAAGGTTTATTGCAATATATCCCACAACTAGAGGCTCTTCACCTGTAATAATTAGATACAGAGTATTGAACATACAATTAAAGTACTATTCTTGATTATAGTATTATTATGATATTAACTCTATCGAGTCCAGGGGTAGGGGAAGGAAAGGAGGGGGAGGGGATGGAATTCACCCTCCAAAGTTTTGTTATCATAACTTTTGAACAATTTGGACTTAAAAGCTCAAAATTACACAACTTCTAAAATGTTATAGGCAATCTTTTTAAACTCGGAAAAGTCCGTTGTGCCTCAACCAACTGAAATGGTTTATGTTTACATTTTGTTGAAAATATACCTCCAAAGAGGTATCAATATCTCAAGCGTCTCAAACATGCTGCAGAACCTTGGTTGGAGCTCACTAAAACAAAGGAGAGCGGATGCAAGAATATACAGTGGACATGTTCCAGTTTACGCCTCCAAATACCTCCAACCTATGACGCGTAGATCCTGGCACTGCCACAATAACAGTTTCATCCCTCTTGCTACCAGTACCAAGTTTCATCGCTTATCCTTTCACCCCAGAACTATTACTCAGTCTACCTTAGTCTTGTTTTGATACTGATGACCCAAACTTATTCAAACATTTCGTCTCACAAATCACTCTCAGTCCTGTAGAATAGTTTTTTTTTCGTTTCTACTGGCCCCAGCTATTAATCGTCATGAATGAAGGGTAGGCTGTATAGGTAAATATATAAATATTGACAACTGTGTTGTGAAATGGCTAAAAAATTCCGGAAATAAAGCAGTCGTATGGCGTCATCATTAGGTCATACAGCATTTTAATTTTGTCATGAACTGCAATAAATTTCTGATCCATTGCGAATATCTTCCTACGGCAGATACTAAAAATACCTGTTTGATGACGGATTAAAACTTAGAAGTTGCTTACGAAGTATGGGGAAGGTAATTGTGTGGATTCCACCCCTCCCCACTCCCTTAATAGTGAGGGACCTCAAAAAGGATTTAAATATGGTCTTGCGGCTGGACACAGATTTTTGAACCAATCAACAGAAAGATATGGCTTACCCCAACCTTAGGCCAATGACAAACCTCTGTATATTTTCTTTGTGCTTTACACGAAGTAATATCCGGTAATTATTGACCAAGGGTCATTATTGATCTTTTCCAACATGATACCTTCGGTTTTCCTTCAAAGAAAACACTCAGTATAATTTGAAAAAAAACCCCACTGCTTTCCCTTTTCCGAGGATTATTTCAAGGAAAAACGAATGTCTCATGATGAAGATCTTAACAGTTTAATTTACTGATTTCTCGCTGCAAGTTGAAGGACCATTGATCGTTATAGAGAGGCTTATGAACTGTTTTTAGTAACGCGAGAAGTCCCTGTGTTCTTTTATAGGCAACCACCCTACAAAATCATGCAACATTGCACGTAATAACGCGTCGTGCTTACTCGCGATCACAACAATTAAAGTGGCGCTCAACAAGGAGTCCTTATAAAAAGGAAAACGTATTGCGTGCAATGTTGCAAAAGTAGAGCTCAATTCAACTTCAGTTTTTTGGTGTGCAATGCTGCATGGAACAAATATTCATCACACGCTGCAACAACTCTACTGCGCGCGATGTTGCATGGAACAAATATTCATCACACGCTGCAACAACCCTACTGCGCGCAATGCTGCATGGAACAAATATTCATCACACGCTGCAACAACCCTACTGCGCGCAATGTTGCAACGTGTGTTGGTGCCGCCTTTAGTCAGTGAAACTTGATAATAAACAATAGGGTTAGTGAGAACTAATCAAATTTTTTTGTTGTGTTTAAGTTATTAGAAGGCAATCGCATGAAGGTTCAACTCAGGCCAATTAGGGCATGGGTCAAAAGCTTTCAAGGACCCCCAGCATTGATTTATGAAAATTATTTCCGTCCTT
>JAOTRI020094544.1:0-15102 GCA_028564885.2 Zoanthus sanctaehelenae | reverse complement strand
CCCAGTCTCACCACTACAATGACTATAACTTAGTCACTAAAAATAAACTAGTTGGAAAATAATTAACTAGTTAAAAATAATTAACTAGTTAGAAAACAAAATTAACTGAGACAAAAAATTATCTACAACATAAATTTTGTATCCCGGAGCATATAATACCCTTTATTTCCAATATTGGCTCCATGGTTGTGCCACTCTTCCAATATGGAATGTTTTCTCTCCCAACTAGCCGGCAATATAATGTGGAATCACTGGCTCAGAATCGCAATTTTTTTATAGTTTACTACAGCTAGAAGAAAGTTGAAGAATTAAACACATGCTGTGGTAAAAGAATGTACTTTAATATGTCTGTGCATACAATTTTGATATTGTTAAGTAAAAGTTAATTCTCTGAATGCACAGGCTGCTCAATGTTAGAAAGGATAAGAATGGGGGTTTGGATTTAAAGTCAAATTGGCATTAAATGTGGAAACATAGGTATTGATGTAATATAGCCCCTTTAATTATTGTTTTTTTAAAATAACTTTATGTTTTTGGTTTTTGAACGTCTTGATAACATTTACATGTTACAGGAAAATGGATCAATAGTGGACTTTGGAGTGCATGCCGGTATCCAAATTACTTTGGGGAAATTTTGTTGTGGTTTGGTTTGTTCCTTCCTGCAAGCTCAGTTATGAAAGGAAAGCAGTATTTTAGTGCAATATCCCCCCTGTTTGTAGCACTTCTAATCACCAAGTTGAGTGGAATTCCTCTTCAAGAGAAACAAGCTATTAAAAGGTGGGGAGGACTAGCAAGTTACCAAGAGTACAAGCACAACACAGCAGTTCTCATACCCTACATATGGTGAAAAGATATTTTGACATGATCATGAACCCATTAAACTTACTCACATTATATTAATAATCCAAGTAACAAATAAAATTTACATTTTTGTTTGAAAATGTTTTGTTCAAAACTTTTAAATTTGTTTTTATTTTAGCTGTTTTTCATCAAAACCAGAAATGGTCAAAAATTTAATCTTACTGTATTTAATCTTGTAATAAGCAGAGCAATGGCTAAAATAAACTCGGCTGCAACAATGTGCAGTACCAAGAAAGTAGCAGCATGCAGTGACAGCTGCTTTGCTGTTTTTAGAGTTCATCAGAACTGTACTAGCAAAGATACAAAGTTAAAAATATATGGTTTGTAGCCAGGTATAGTAAAAACAGTTTTGCTGAAACGTCCATGTTTTAGATTCTTTAGCCAGTGTCAACTTTTTATCCTTAATTTTTATTTAGATACAAGGCTGCTGCCTAAGAAAAATTTTAGGGAGCCCTTCGGGCTCCTAAAGTTTAAAGTTAGGAGCCCGAGCCACATTGTTAGGAGCCCAGTTTGAAATCCATGTATTGTTTTTCCAAGATCATTACATAGGTTATAGAGGTTCTTGCACACTTTAATAAGAATTCGCCGGGCCTAATAAATAACACGTAAACAAGAATTAACCGAATTATTTACTTTCATTTATTAATTTATTCGATTAACTTCCACATCTGTTGTGTTCAATGTGACCTAGAAGAGCCTTCAAAGAATTTTCTAAAATGTAACAATTAAACTGCTTCTTACCTTTCTTATACACATTCATGAGCCGGAAAAATATTTGAGGGGCTTAATTTGCGTGTAAAAGGAATTTTCACAATTTTCACAATAAAAGAATAACATAACAGTAGGTAATTTCAACTCAGAATTATTTACTTGACTTTCACATTTGTTCAGTAACAGTTGTGTTCCACATGACAACTTAACTAGTCTTCCAAAAACTTTCTAAAGTAGAACAATCCTCTCCTTGCCTTTTTTATACATGAACAGGAAAAACAGAACAGAACATCAAGTGCCTTATGTAAACCTTAGCCTGGATGGATCTCATTAAATGAAGTGCTAAACATTTGAGGAATCATTTAAATTGAATAACATTTTCCTATCTGATTCTGTGCTATAAAAGAATTTTATGTCAATGTAACTACATTGTAAATTCAAAAGATCATTTTTTTAAGTCTTATAAGTTCTCCAAAACAGCTCGGAGTTGTCCAAAACAGCTCCATTTTAGAAGAGCTTAATTAGCCCCTCAAATAGTACTGTATTTTACTCAAGGAAAAACTCCCAATTTTGGGTCCAAAACAGATCCTTTGAATTCACAGTGTAGTTTACAATTAAATCACAGCATTGAGCAATGTTCATCAGTCTTTTGGTTTTGTCCCCTTAAGAGAACTCCAGGTTCTAGCCTCTGGATGTTTGTCCACCCAGTTCTCTCGTCGGGCTCTGACACTGTTTTCTCGCCAATGCTTGACTGCATTGGCAAGGTGCCCAGATTGAGCGAAGGCCTTGACTCTCTCTGATTTGTTCAGGCTGTGGTACTTAACTGAGATACGCAAGTTGTTGTCCAGTGTCCTAGTTGCAAGACTTGAACGCTGAATAGTTTTAGTGCGGTTCATGGAGCTGAAACCTCGCTCACAAGCTGCGGTGGACAAAGGCCAGGTGAACACAATCTCGGCAATCAAAAGGAAGTTAGGAAATTCTTCTTGTTTAGAAAACAACACAGAGTAAATGTCAGGTGTTGTCTTGTGCTTCATTAGACTCACAAGGCTCTTAACTCCCTGCCACTCACTACTGACAGACTCAGCTTTAAAACCAGCTTTTTGCAACTGCTCTTGGTACCTGTTAGCGATTACACAGAGCTGATCACAACCATAAGACGCTAACTCTTCAGGATCTGTAGGCCACGTGTCTGGATCTAAAACTGAAGAAGCCTTTACAACTGGGTCGTTAAAGAGGTAATGGAATCGCTCCCCCATGCTCTGTCCAATTTCATCCAAAACAGACTTTCTGATCTTCTCAAATTGTTCAATATCATTGTCTTCCCTTTTGATCTCAATTTCTCTGAACACACTGCCATCCCCTGCTTCTTTCAAAAACGCCTCAAGTCTTGGACCATTTAACGACTTCATATTAAGACACTGTAATTCAAATTTTCGAACTGCTGCCGCTGCGGTTGTAACTGTAAGAAACTCAGCTTGAAAAACCTTACTTAAATGAGCTGCTTCCTCCGCAATGTCCCACAGAAAACTGGTAAAGAGCAACCCTCTGAATGAGGTTAAGAACTTGACCGAAAATGATGCTCGCCCCTGTCTACCACTTGATCCTACACGCATCTCTCTTGTGTTCTGGCAATGCATCATGAGAGTTTTATATCCCCGAAACAGTACCTGGAGTGCGGTTTGAAGATGTGGCAACCATCTAGCTCCAAACACATTAGTAGGCTTAGAGATCTGGTTATCTAGTGCTTCAGCTAACTCTCTTAATTCCCTGAGGGCCTTGGCGCTGTAGTGATATTCCTGGTATAAACTGCGAAGGACATCACGTACTTTCACAAAATCTGGGTATTTTTCTAGGCACTTGACAACTGCCAATTCAAGCTTGTGTGCTCCGCACCAGAATCCCATAAATTCTCTATTTTCTTGCCTCAATAAACCAACCACTCCGTTCTTCTCACCTGTCATTGCCGCACAGCCATCAGTTCCCAGGCCTGTAATTTTCTCCTTCCAGGTGACTGAATTCATGTTGGTTACTCTTTGGAAACAGGAATCAACCGCATCTAAATAACCTCTTCCAGTTCCAGCCTTAGGTTCTTCGATTCCAAGATATGCAGTGACCGGTCTTCCAACTGACTTTTCCAAGTAGCGCACATACATAATGGCTTCCTCAATGACACCATGATCTGTACTTCCATCAATCATTAGGGAGAAAAAGTTACATTCCTTCAATTTGTCTGCGAGATCCTCCTTCATAACAGAGCTTATGTGCTCAATGAATTCAGTACATGCAGATCGTGTTAAGTAAGTTTCACCCAGCTCCACCCCATTTAACTTTTGAAGCGCACAGAGACTTTCATAGTCATCTAATGGCCGTTCTAATGCTGAAATGTAGAAGGCTGTTTTAAATTTCTTCTCCATTTTTTCGTCTTCTTTTTCGTATAACTGCTTACAGCACTTGTACATTTCAGTTTTTTTCGGATCATTTATGGCTTTGTCCGCAGCAATACATTTTTTATGGTTCTGGCTTGTTTCATGTTTTTTTAATGTTTCGTTTTTGAAGTTGCTTGACCCACTTCTCTTAGCTATTTCACTGTCCTTTGATGCTAAAGAAGGGTGCTTCGAGCAAACACCACAGTACATTGATTTCACTGCTGTTCCAACAGGTTGTGAATTTGGGTAGGGTGTGTTAGTAATGAATGGCTGCATTGTGCCTTTTCTTACAAGGTTTATACGCAACCAAGAATGGGCTTGAAGCCACTTCCACTGAAATGACCTTGTCCGTTTTTGTTCATATTCCTTACGTTTGTCCATAGCATTAGCGTGATTTTCCCTTGTCCTATCCGATTCATCCTTTCCATCTTCTTCTATCTTCCTATTCACCTCAATCTTCCTTTTATCATCCATCGTCATTGCACTCTTTACCTTTCTTTCACCCTCCATGTTCTTTTCTGCAGCCATTTTTCTTGCATCCATCTTCCCCTGATCATCCTTCATTTTCCTCTCATCCTCCATTTTTCTCTCATCTTCCATATCTGTTTCGTCCTGCATCTTAAATTCATCTGTCATCTTCGTTTCATCCTGCATCTTCAATTCCTTTTCCATCTTCATGTCATCCTGAATCTTTAATTCTTCCTCCACCAGCATTTTTTCCTTCATCTTTATTTTGTCCTCTGTCTTCTTTTCTGTCTTCCCATCATCCCCCATTTTCATTCTTTTATTGTTTATGCCTGCTTCATTTCTCTTTTTCTTTTTACATTCTGTTGGAAACCAAAAGTCTTCCAAACTAAACGACCTTTTCGGGGGGGATGCTTTTTTAGTGGACTGGTCAGCAACTTTGCGGTAGTCTTTAGCAGTTTTGACTGCATGATCGGCATATTCCTTTTTAAAAAGGGGGACAAAGTGGTTAGGAACATAAATAGCATTTGGGCGGCTGTCTAATCCACCATCCCTTGACCACAGAATATGAAAGCAATCATTATTGGAAAACACGTCTGGCCTGTTAATACGTGGTTTCACTAAGCCATGTAAGAGGGGGCGAATAGCTTCTGCACAACTTGGATAGATTGTAAAGACAGGCCTGGAAATCACTGTGGAAAGTGCCATGATGTGCATCAGCGACGACCATTCACCTAGCTGACATCCCCCAATTGCCTCACTCTGGATAGCAGACTCACGGTTGCCACTGTGCTCCCACTCTGCTATTCCATTTTCTTTCAGTGCGAGCGTGAAAACGGTGACTTCTCCAAAGGGACACCCACATTGAAGAGCTTCCCGGAATCGCGGATGGTTTCCATAGTAGGCAGTATTTTCAAACAGCTCAATGGCTGTCAGAATACGAAGACAAGTAGAGTATTCTGTTGTACCCACAAGGGCCAGAGAAATGGCGTGGTACAGGCAATTTCCATCCCCAGCGACTTCATGAGCAATAAGGCCAGTTGGTGCATCACACGGAATAAGGGACTGTGCCAGTTGGTCTTGTTTTAGCTTATCAGATCTCGGGAAGGACTGGTTAAGGTTTAATTTTCGCGAATATTTGTCCCTTAACTTGCAACACAAATCTTGGTTATTGCTAATCAGGGCTTCTTTCAAAGTTTTTAAGTCAGCAACCTGAAATATAAAGAAAACCGGCCCACTCTGTGAACTGTTCAAAACTTGTTATATTTTATTGAGGACCTTGGCCTCAATGAGGCTAGACCAGTTATACACAGTGTAGCGTTACTATAAAGATATCAAGTGGCATTTCATTTTAAAATATCTTATATCTGTCACTAAAGGAATAAAGATTCCCGCGGCCAAACCCCGAAAGATTTTGTATTTGTAAGCGAATAAAAATATAGCCCAATTACAAGTCAGTATCAGAAGAAAACAATTGATAACCGAAGTACCGTATTTATTCACTTATAAGACGCACCTTTGTTTACGAAAATTTGTGCTTGCTCGATAAAAATTTTCTCAAAACTCGGGGTGCGTCTTATAACCGAGTATTTTCCCGCAACAAAATTTAACTTTGCCAAATTTCCTTATAATTAATGTTCAACTAAGATGAGAATGAATAAACAAGACATTCATCGTTGCATGGTCATCTTGAAGGTAAATTCCTGGTTTGGTTATGGAAAAGAGAGATTCTCCATCTGAGCCGTCAGAACTGGTTACCTAGCACGTGATCAAAATCTGCCCCGATCAAATTTCCTTCCACGACAAAAATAGCCGTGTCACGAAAATGATATTTGTTACATTTCAAGCGCTACTGTCTTAAACTTTCTGCACTTTTCTGTGAGCATGTTCCAGAACCAAACTCAACATCAGTGTATCGAAGCTGTAGAAACTGTACGCGAAAAGAAGCCGTTTTTATTATAAGTGAAATATCAAGCTTACAGTATCTTTGATCTCAAAACAAACGCGGTTCAAATTTCATTAGTCAAAGAAAATTTGCATGAATTTGCGAGGCAATCACAGACAGCTACCTAGCTGATCTGCTATTTCGTTTAGAAGGTCAAGAATGTCAAGTTGTCACTACGGATTAAATAAAACCGCATTGAATATAGGTCAAATGAAGGCACAGCATCTTCGGTTGTGTTTTAAAAGCGGGAAATATATTTTATTGTTTTGAAAGAGACAGTTTCCAAATCGTTATCTATATTAATATAAATGTTCACATACGGAGTCGTAAGAAATAAACATTGCTTACCTGTTGCGAGAATTCCATTGTAGTCACTGGGCTTAAGACAAATTGCTGAAACCTTTGTCGATTTTAGCGAGAAAAGAAGAACCTTTGCCGATTTTAGCGGGAAAAGCAGAACCTTTGCCGATTTTAGCGGGAAAGGGCGCTAAGCACGTGCAGCAAGGCAGAAATACAACCAACACAAAGTTGATCATTACTTTAATTTCTTTATTCAAGGTAAAGACATCACATTACAAATATGAAATATCATACTGCGTTCTCTGGCGTGTTGTTTTTTAAAGTCTCTTGAAAATGCTGATACGTTGCAAACTGGTACATGAAATCGAACATCAAGCACGTCCAGTCGATAGCACGCAAGATAGCTTCCCATTCTCGCCACAAAAAAGTTATCAAATCGACGAAAACCCAAGCAAACGATGAACTGCACGAATGTCAACATAGGCAACAAACAGCCCATAATTTTGCTATTCCATATTTGGAAGTCAAATCTCAGACCCAGTCTTCAACTGCCATCCGGACTCGGAAACGATGGCTTCGTTCGTTTCGACAAAGCTTCACAGTTGAACACGTTAGGTTTACATAATTTACGGTTTATTTGTGGAAATTTTATACTGCCTAATCGCATCATCGCTAACCATATCAACAGTTCCACTGTTTAAAGTCCTACTCCAGCTAAAGGAATATAATGTACAAGGAGGTTAAGTCTAATGCCGTGTGTTAAGTCAGGCGCCCGCGCGGGCTCCTTGTACCGAAATTTGGTCGCCCATGCTCTTACCTTGGGCGCCTCTGGCGACCGGGCGCCCGTTAGGCAGCAGCCTTGTGCTTCGCAGGCTAAAAGTTTCCTGCTTTTAATGCCCTACAACAACAGATGCGTATAGAGTTTCTGCTGTTTATTCACCTTGAGTCGATAATATTCCCAATTGGCAACAGGTGTAAACAAATGCTTGCCTAGTTAGAAGCTTACATGTATGAATTTTGTTTGGATAACAGCTTGAGCTAATGAATCTCCTATATTGCCTGATTTTGTTGTTAGATGGAGCATCCTACAGTAATAACAGTTAACAGGAAGCATTACACATTTGAAGGGTTTTCTATCCTCTCCCACAAACCATTGGAACAGGTACAGTAAATTATAATTTACTTTTTCCCGTGGATTAAAAAATACAGTCATTTAGAAGCCTTGAAAATTATTACGTAATCTTCGGTATAACCAACGGATTATATCCCATCCGACTTTCCAAATAATTCCATGCTTAAAAAAAGTGATGCGGCAAACTAGTTGCAGGTATATTCCTTCATTTCTTGCAGAGAAAATATATTATGTAACCTGGCCCGGATAAGGATAAGCACTATTTATCGGACAACTGTCTGTGCAGCCGATAAAATTTATTCACATGACGTGATTTTGTTTCACAAGGTTGAATAGGTGTTATCTTGTTGATAAAATTATCCGCTGATAAAGTAGGTAAAATAACTTTTATCCAAGTGAATAACATCGATCGTTACAAAGTTCACATTTTCTTATACCTCGGGATAAGTTTCCTGATCCATTTCGAGAAAAACGTTTTGACTAATATTCATTGACATGTTGACTCCTTTCAATGTTTACCTAAATTCCCACATATATTTCTTTTGAAAAACTTTCCCCAGCACGGATGCATAAAAAGGAACTGACGACACAGACTTACTTTGCAAGGAGAAACCATTTGGAGATTGCAATCACCATCCAGCTGATAGTTATCCAACGTTTGTCGTTGTAGCGCGCTCTGCTTATGTTAAAAAATTGCGCCAAAAATGCTGTTCTCGATCCGGTCTACTCTCGGAAGAGAAATGACTTTCGGCGTGAAGATATAGTCTAGTCTTTGTAAGCTCTCTATTATCTTCAGAATTGGAGATGACTGGTGGTTGATATTTTTCGCTAGATACCAACACTAACGGTAGCAGTTGCTTTAGAACTAGCAGCAGATAAATGGCGCTTTAAATAATGTATTTTGAATTCATTTATTTTAAAGATTTCCACAACCAGCCTTCTGTTGATCCAAACGTAACAAATAAAAAACTATAAGAACGTGTTGTTGTTGTTGTTGTTGTTATTTTGTGTTTAAAGGGGTTCATACCTTTTTTCCCAAAACTAATGATTCAAATTTTTACGGTTGAGTGACCGAGGTAAATAGTGTAGGATATTAAGTGTTTGACGAACCAATCAGAGCGCACGAAAAGTGCTATTATTCTACTATAGCCTAATTTTGCATTGCCAATAAGGGCAAACGTCAACAGCGGGTCAAACCCTATTGATATTACAAGATGTTTCCTGACCAATTGCGGCTTGTATTGCAATAATAAAGCTGCACAACTGATAAACTCTAAAGACTATCTGCAATTAAGAGGCTTTCGTCTGTCAGTCAAATTTATTACAGTTTGTACAATATATTAATAATAGCTGTTTTGACCGTCTAACTTCAATATTTGCTCTTTTTACACTGAATAGGTTCCTCTATGCACAGTAATCCGATTCAACATAGAATACTCCATTCATCTTGTGAAGGAACCTATTCCTGAGGTAAAAATATCTTTGGCTTTATCTTTTCCCTCACCTCTTTAAAGAGCGGAAAAACCTTATAACTGACAATTTGAATTCATGAATTTCTGGAGACTTTTATTGATAATGCCGAAGAGACTATAAGCTTTTTTCTGGCTTTTACGGATTTTATATCAATGTCATTCAATGTTTAATGTCAATTTTATTTCATTCTTTGATTATTTAGGCTAAACATTCATAAACATTTCTACTGTGCTTCTTTTAACAACCTCAATTTGATTGAATTCGTGTTTTTAAAGGCTTTCTTTTTGTTTCTGTCAAACTCGTACAAAAACGCTTATTGTACAGTGTTAGTTTTCATTGCCGGAGGACAGACTTCGTGTTTAATCAATCAAGCGCTATTTATAAAGATGGCATTGGGCACGCGCCTTCTGACATGTTTCTATTTTGGCGGGAAAATTTCTCTGAATGAAAGACAACGTTTACGTTTTTTAAAATAAACGTTTTGGAAACGAAAATAGACCGTATAAAGATTTATATATCCAAGACTTTAATAGGTTTATATAACATTTTTTATCTGAATGGGAACACAGTTAACTTTTGAATTAACATAGTATTTCCTTTTTTTTATTTTATTTTACTTCATCCCGCTTTTTTCCAGGTTCTATTAGTTATGTAATCTTTTTTCAACAGAATTTTTGCATTTGTGAAGTTGATGCATTTTCAAAGTTCCTTTTTCATGACATTTTGGAGTTATTTGATTGGCATTTGCAGGGTGAGTGACTTTGAATTAATATTCCAATTTGGTAAGATGAAATTGTGGCAAAAGTTGTTGGTGTATTCGAATTTGATTGTCATTGACTTTGAAAAAGGTTGTTATAAAGCACTTGAAGTGTGATGCACTTTGCATGACCAAGATGGAACACTCGGATTTCAAATCCAGAACGAAGTACCAACTGGTCTCAAAATATACCAAGACTCTCTTTTAAAAAGCTTTAGAACAAAACGTTTTAAAAACGACAACTGAAGACTTAAAGTGGAAAGTAGATGTTAATCTACTAATTATTTATATCTTTTATTACCAGTATTTTGGAAAACTATTAAAGTGTATGTTTCTGTTAGCAGATAATTGTCGTGAGATTTGTCATTGCTTTCATTTCTTGCCACGATTTGTTCACAAGCACAAAAGTAAGTATAATTTTTCCTTTTGCATTTTCTAAAACCATGTACAAAGCAATTTAGGTATTAAAAACGTAAAACTTGTTATATAATATTGCATTTTATGGTTACTGTCATGTGAATCTTGTAAACTGTTGTTAAGAATCCAAGTTCATTTTGATTGTGGAGCCTTACGTCAACACGACTCAAATTCATTAAGAAGTTAAATGAAACAACCCTGGGTCTTTTATCTAGGTCCTGTCAGTTATGGGTTAATGAATGTAGGCTTAGCACACGTTCCCGTGCTTTGCAAACTTTATAATTATCGTATAAAACCCATTCCATATGGAAGCACTATGTTTTGTTATTAGTGTTAATTGTTAACTTCTTTTTAGCTGAGCCATGCTGATGTGGTCCAAAAAGGCGAGAACAGCTGTTCGTGGAAGCTAACTTTCTGTCTCGTTATAAAATTCTTGAGGGATGTAAGGAGTAACGCCCGGTAAAAAGTGCCCGGCTTAGTGCCCGTTTTAGTGATCAACACGAATGTGCGTGCATCCGTTTTTATTTGATAACAAAGTAGATGAAAGGAAACTAACATTCGTGCTGCATGATAGGCTGTGTTACGATCACAAACTGAAGACATAAACTGATAGTAATCTTAGTAAAGATCACCTTTACCAGAAAATGAATCTTGCTAAAATATTGGTTTCTACCACTATTACAGGCATCGAGTTTTTTTCTAATTTGATATATTTTTTCAATAGAGGACGAAAAGAGTGGCAGAGAGATACACGAGCTGCTGTCAATGGCTGACGTGTTGACTCACATTATTAATAACTCTGGGAAGCCGCTCGTCCAGGTTTGGTTTCTTCAAGCTGTCATAGTTACTAACATAGACAATATTAAAACAAAATTTGACATAAAATTTACAATGAAGGCCTCTACTGCGTGTTGTGAGGATTGAATATTTAAAATGAAATGAATTCTGGTGGAAAGAGAACAAGAAGTAATTGAAATTGATAGATTTCAAAGTCAGTTCTTTGTGATCTCTAACTTTTCCAAGTTTTCAGTATGATAAACTCTGAGAAGTCTAGATGAATGTTTTCATTTATTGATTGCGGCTCAATTGGCACTGGAGGTCTTAGATTAAGAAGAATTGGTTTTTCCTTGCGAGATTTGCATCTATTCTGTGATGGATTGATGTCCCGTTATATCACCTAAACTAAAAATTATTAATAAAGGTATGAAAATTGAAACGATATCGCAGTAGTTTGGTAGTATTCAAAAGTTTGATATTAATGCTCTCAACTAATTCTCGAATGTCAGCTTTTGTTTTCGTTTTATTCTCGATTTATTGGGTTTGTTTATTTTGCTTCAGGAGGTGTTTCAGTGGATAATCAACACCTTTAGTAAGGAAGACTGGAAATGCCGACGATAACGGCAAAGAACAATAATAAATACTGTAACTGCACGTCGGAATGCATCCATCGGAGCAGATGCACTTCTGTCGAGTTTGATCCCGAATGAAAAACAAAATTTGGTACCGTGTTTACATGGAAGTGTTTGTAAACGAACTCGTACGGGAACGAAGCCTTACTAGTTAAAGAGCCCGCAAAATGACAGCAGAAAACCATAGTAAACTAAGACTACGCGTGCGCTAACCAGAACTTGACACAATCTCATTCCGGGACGAACTTTGATGTTTATTTACATATTTCCGGAATTGGATCTAGTACTGGATTGAAAGTTTGAACTTGGAACGCAAACCCTTTGCAAGCTCTTTCCGGATTGACTTCACTTTCGTACTGAACACATGCAAACACTGTGCTGCATTGAAATGCAGAGTCAAAAGAGGAGAAATGAAGAAACTGGAGCTAGTTTATTCCGGATTGAAATTCGATTCTTGTAATGTAAACACAACCTTATTTACAATGCCGCTAAACTTAGAAAGTTTTGTTTGTGTGCTCAAAACTGCAAGTTTTTTTATGTTTCGTAAGAACATTCAATCCTTTTCTTCTCACAAAGTTAAAGGCTTATTAACCGCCCTAAGGAAAGACTAAGTTGGAATGTGATTTTTATGAGCTGTCGTCGTTCGCGTTATCCTCCTTGTTGCTAAAGGTCCCTAATATCAAAATGAGAACAGAATTCGATCCTATAGGTTACCGCATACTTTAAAAGTCATTGTATTACATACAGATGAGGTTTTTGGAAATTCAAGATGGTTTAATATCACATCGTTTTTACGAGTATCCGGCTTAGTTTTGAAAGTTTTGAATGCCCAACAACAAGTGGTTTTGTAAGCTAAATCAAGCCCTTTAATGATAAAATTAAACGCTAAATTTCATTAACCGTGCTAACAGCATGACAATTCTTTAAAAACAAATTGATTTTTCATTCAATATTCATTCAAGAAATACGTAAACTCAAATACTCTTTCGTCGTTGTCGCAAGAACCAAAATTGCGTTTTTTCGTTTACAAGTTTGTTTTTATGTGCTTCTACTACATGCGAGATTCTCTAAACTTTATTTCCCAACATCGCAAATAGCTTTAATTCAAAATTTCACTTACTCAGACCCAGACTGTCTAAATTCTCAGTTTAATTCTAAAGCCAGTTGCAGATGGAACTTTCGCCATATATAAGAACGTCGTGTAATATTTATTTCTTTATTGTAGTATAGGTCATACATAAACTTCGCGGAAAATAGTTAATAGGCGTTTAGATCCAACCGTCGTGTATTTGACGCAGTTTGTACGAACTTTTGTTTGAAACCACTGAGCCCCAGCTTTGATACTCCGTTCAAGTTGCCTTCCTTTCTCGCAAAGCTAACTCTGTTTTCCTTCCATGCATACGAAGTCTTTACCAGCGTCCTTTGCGATAGCTAACCTTCCCTGGGAAATCTGTCTGCCGAAATCAACTGGTAAATAATTTTCCTTTCTTTTGTGTTGGCAGCCTTATCACTTTGATCTTTCTGGACGTAAGTGGGAAGAGTACGCCATCTCTTGCAGGAACAGTATTGTCAACACATCAGGCAGGGTATGCACTATAGGGAAATATCTTCGGTTAATTCACTTTCTTTTTCCATATCGTTTAAACATCTACGTTCCCAAACATCATTTACTCTAACGTTCGTATTTTGTACACTTTTGTACACTTTTTCTCTTTGCAGTATTTAACGTAACATTTTCAACCTTAAGCTGTATATTTTATGTTATCCTTAGGTTTTGTACTTTACTTTGTTGTCTAGATTATCTAGTGTTCATTTCAACTCTGAGTTGTCTAGATTATCTACTATCTAAATTAGCCACTGTATCGTCGAAACTTTAGTTGTCTATATTATCTACTATCTGAATTAACCACTATACTTTCCAACCTTGACTTGGCTAGATTATCCATTATCTAAATTAACCACTGTACCTTCCAACCTTGAGTTGTCTAAATTACCCACTATTTATATTAACCACTGTACCTTCCAACCTAGAGTTGTCTAGATGATCCCCTATCTAAGTTAACCAATGTACCTAACAACATTTGTTGTCTAGATTATCTATTATCTAAATTAACCGCTATACTCTCCAACCTCGAGTTGGCTAGATTATCAACTATCTAAAGTAACCATTGTACCTTCCAACCTTGAGTTGTCTATACTACCCAGAGTACCTGTCAAATTTGATATGTCTAGATTATCGCGACGATTTTCTTAAAATCAAATTTAGTCTATTTGTGTGTTTTCTAACACTGTTTTGATTTTATTTCCTATTAGAAACCTGGGGCCATTCGAATAGATAGTTTAAATTTTGATGAAGGAATAAGGAGATCGCCTCATCGGATGGTAATTTTCACATATAAAAACTTGCATTAGGAGAATAAGTATTGTTTTGTAATTATACCATGCAATTGAACTACTCACAAAATCTAATGACCTGATAAAATTTGCAGCTTTGAAACACTTTGACAACTCAAATGTTCGTTACAGTTTCGTTAATCTGTTTTTAAACAGTTATTAAAATAACTGTTAAATCCCTATTTTAAACTAGTTTTATGGTATTGTAGGTGCTCCTTTTTTCTAAAGCAAGTGTTAAACAATCTAATCTAATTACTGCAAAAGGCAATGTTGTTTGCTGAGTTTCTAACATCTCTTACCTTCTAACAAGCTAGAAGATTTTGGATTTAATTCACCGGATCTGCGGAGAACATTGGTGTGACAAAAAAAGCTCAACCTCTTTGAAAGAAGATTACAAACAGTATTGAACTTGTAATGCATTTGAGATATGACGCAACTGATCATTTTTAAGTTGCTAGTTTTAAGCCACTGAAATATGCACTAATGCCATCCTGGTCACTCGATCTTGCCAAGTCCCCTCTTAAATGGATTCAGATATCTGCTGGCCTGCACGTGCTGTATACATATATATTTATATATGTGGATGATGTGTATGCTAAATTTATGTTAGTCTACGAAACACAACTGTATTTAACACCATATGTACTCTAGATATGAGTAGCTTATCAACGTAAATTGTTATATATATATAACATATAAAACGTTTCCAAATACATATCAGTCGCCTGAAGAATGCAGCAACGCTGTATGAAACAGCTCTGTAGCGATGAAATAGCCGGATAGATCGTGTTATTTATTCATTTCTTTAAGCT
>JAOTRI020094533.1:0-15105 GCA_028564885.2 Zoanthus sanctaehelenae | reverse complement strand
CCACAAACCTTCATAGAAATCTCACGTGCACAGATAGGATTTCTAGTCAAACACTATGTTAGAAAAAAAAAGTTTTCCTGGCAGGGGCAACTGCCTCCTTGCCCCCCCCCCCCATCGCTATGTACGGCCCCGATTAGAAGCTTTATAAAGAGAAGTGAGGACGCGAGCAATGGCGACGGAGGTCGTGAAAAATATTATTTCTCGCTTTGTTCTTCCGTTTTAGGTCGTCGATAAATTTTCCTTTTAAACTTTGTACAAGATTCTCAAACATTTTAAAAAAGGTAAAAGCGGGTTCATTCTCCAAGGCAAACAAGGATTGTCAAGTTTTGTTGTTTAACGTTCTCGTTGTCCACAGAACCTTAAAAGTAAGATTTTCGCGGCGCATCAGTGACGACAAAGGTGCAAGTAGCAAGTCAACTTGCTGCATCCCAACGTGCAACTATTGTGTTTTGTAATGAAGGTTATTGTTTCTTGCCGTTCGCGTACTCGTTGCTGTCCTTGCGTCTGTGAGGGGCATCGTTTTGACTTGCTATTTTTTTTAATTTGAACAGCTAGAAATAACAATAGAACTAAGAACAATTTGTTTAAGAAATTGCCAAGAAATAAAGAAGGAGCCTTGGAAAAATATACTGGTTCTTATAAAAAAAAATAACGTGTACTGGGAAAGACAAATGCTTCCTGTAAATCTTGTAGTTGTAACTTGATGCGTTGACCTATTTGCGGTTTCGAAATTGAGATCAACTAGTCTGTGGGTGACGAGAAATAAAGATTTCTATCCATCTCACTCAGTTGGCCTATTAATCCGAACCGGGTCCGATACATTCCATTCATCCGATCCATTTTCTCATCCATCCGATCCATCCATCGATCCAATCCATCCAAGTTGAAAGAAAAAAGGTACACAACAAAGTTTTTCTAGTAAACTGACCTGCGATAGTTAACGAATTACAGTCGGGCTATGCTTATTTGACAAATGAAATTGTTTGGCTACAATTGTCGCCAAAAGTATCCAGGTGTTTAACAACTGGAAAAATCAACTTGGCCTTTTAAAAAGATGTTTTTTTAAAATGAAAGAAATTGGTTTTTATTTGAGAAAGTGATTTCCGCTTACTTCAACTAGAAGACAAAGTGCTGCTCACTTAACTAATATGTTAAATTTCTAAGTGAAAAACCCCAAACGAAATTTACTTTTTTTCAATAGCATCGATAACATAGAATGTCACTGTCAGTTTGAAAACATTTTCTTATAAGGTTGAGAGCCAAGGCCAAAGCGCCTATCTTCTTTACTCAAAACGTATTTGTAGGCTACTGCGCTGCTGAATTTAGTTGTAAAAAGAGTTGATCAAAAACAGTTTGAAATATGTGTATTATTTATAGAGCTGCACTTTTGTAGATTTATAAAAAAGCTGGCAACACACGACATCTAATATAAACAAAAAACATAAAAAACACGGAACATCACTTTTTATAGTTTAATTGCTATTACAACTGTACAAGTCAGAATGGTTAACATACGTACTGAAAGTGCTTGTGTGCAAAATATATTTTTTCTAGCTGTTACGCCGACATTCTTTAATTAAATAAATACATATCCTTTTAATTCGAAGCTAAAAGCTTGTGAAGTTTGTTTTTCCTTAGGAGCTAAATTATGGCTGAATTAGTGGGGACAAAGTCTAACAAAGTGTTGTAGGACAAATTGACGTATTAATGGCAAATTGTTATTTGAGAAACTTAACAGACAATACCAAGAAACTGCAATATTTTCCAAACAATGAAACTTTTTCTCAAGCATCTATATCAAGGTATTAACGAAGATGTACACCTTCAATTATGTTAGTTTGATCAGCATTGGACTAAGTACTTAGTTGCATGACGTATATCAGTTTAGTTATAACTCAAAACTGATGTTCTCGTCAAGTATAGGAAACTGCCTGATGGAGTTGATTTGCGTTTTGCATGTGGAGTTGATTTGCGTTTTGCATGTGGAAATCATTATGAACTGCCTCACAGCTCGATTCTGACACTCCTCATGTTGTGTGACGTCACACTCTATACAGCACACAGACGCACTACTGTGCCACAACAATAGAGTATAGCAGTTGAGTTGTTGATTTTCCCACACACATCAGTTGTTGTGCCTAGGAATTAAGATTACATTTTAAAATTATCGAAAATAAACAGTTAGACAATGGAAATGGAATCTTTTATAAAAAAAATTAAAAAGCACTGGCATTCGTTTTGATTTTGTGATTAAAAGACGAAACACAGCCTGCGTCTAACAAAACATGACGTGTAGGATTTTCATAAATAGTCTTTGATTAAGAAAATTCGCACAGAATTGAAGAAGCGAGGAAAGCTTTAAAAAAGCTGAAGAAAAGTAAGGCCCCAGGACTGAATGGAAGATATGCCGAGGTTCTCCGCAATGCAGATAAAAACGTCATAGCCAAGGAATTGAAATGCTGACTGATAACTACATGTTGTGCTGGACAAAGAAAAAACACAAAGGACTGCATGGGGTCGGAGAACGGATTTATTAAGGATTCCTAAAAAGGATGTTTGGCGGGATGTTTAAATTAGCTAGGAGAAACCCTACTGACGATTGTCAGCAAGCCTCTAGCAGGCATCATTCTTCTGTAAAAATTAAAAGAAAAGATAAACTAAGAAGATAAGAAATCGACAGTTTGGATTTTGCAGTTGCACTCATTTCTTTAAAACAGATAACTGAATTTCTGAAGAATTCCAGATAGTATTGGCTGTTCATTTGCAAGACCTTAATTTTGATGGTGTCCCTACCGAGAAGGCACTTTGGTAAACATGAAAAGTTTTCTCATCGTGATTAAGGCTTTCTACTTTTATTAAAACTGAAGCATTCTACTGAAAGATGGCCTTTTTGAAGCTTTCCGATTCTGATAGTACAATGCTTTTATCCTTAATTGTTGGAGATTTAAGGAGAATTTCCGTGTAGCATTGAAAACCAGATTGGGTCTATGCGTAAACTGTTCTAGGTCTTAATGTAGAAAAATGTAAGGTTTTTGGATCGTTCGAGGAAGTAACAGTTATTATCCTGTAAGAGTGAGTGAAGAAGGTTTAGAACTTGGGGAGTGCGGTATCTCAAGTTGGAGGTGCAGTAGAGGAGATTAGGACACGAGTTGGCATATTGAAAGCCAGACAGGCCAACGAGGAGATGACTAACTCTGACATAAAGGCGAAGGATGGAAAAAGATATGAAGGTGGCTAGTTGAAGCAGGATTGTGGACGATGGAAAAACTGGTAGCTCTATGCATTAGCCAAGGCCAAGCTATCTGAATTTGATAGATTACTAAAGCTAAATCCTTTTTGAGCTTAGTGGCACTTGGAGCCGGCGCTTAGTTATACCCGGTTTCTTTAGTGTTAAAAGGATGAGAGTCTTTGATTCCCCAGAACGGGACTGGACTTTTAAGTCCATCGCAGGTTCTCATTTACCTAAATGGTAGGATAGAAAGCAGAGGTAGCTGGGGCGAAAAAGAAGATCACACAAATATTTGAATATCTACAAAGACGGTTAGTACTGGGGACCTTCTACGCAAGCCACGCCCTCCCAGGTTGCTACATTCAGCTACTCGCATCAATGTAGAACTGGCTAACAAAACTGCGATTACTCCTTTTACTGAAAAATAAAACTCAATTTAACGTTTAATTTGACACTGATCCTGTGGTATATTCTAAAACTGAACCGAACTTTCGTAATCAAAATGCAGAACAAGAAACACAAATTTTACCATGTTAGTACACAGATTTAAAACTTAGAATGTGGACGTCGTGACTAAATGGTAGGTCTTGATCTTGGGAACCTGGTAGAAGAGTGATCATCTTTTGTTTAGAAACTTGAGGCTTCTATTTGTGAGGTGAGATTTTTTATCAATTAAATTTTTAATCAATTACTTCTGGGTTGCATGAAGATATATAGCGATATATAATACACTTTTGTAATGCTAATCAAAGACGAGAAAAGGTTTTCCCAACAGCTTTAGCAGCTGCTTCAAGGCAGTTAATTAAATTGTCATATGTTGAAAGGGACCACACATAAACTACTTTACTGTTCATGAGATCCTACAAGTTTTGAGTTCATATATAGTTTGATTTAGCCTCTGCCAGATATTATGAATATTTGACAGTGATATGGGGATTACATTTTACATTTAGTAAATTGAGCGTTGAAAGTTGCTTTTGAATGCCGGGCGTATTTTCTAGAGTCAGCTCAACTGAATTTATCCCGCTGTTAAGATCAAGAATAAAGGATTATCAGCGATTAATTTAAATCCCTTACCATCCGAAATAGTTAATCAAAAAACCTATTCGCCTTCAGGTTATAGATTTTTTTAAATTCTTGAGAAATCACCAAATCCGGGCATTTTTCTTCTCTATTTTCGTTGACGGCCCATCTCAAGTATTTTTCCTGTTATCTCAAGTAATTTTATTAGTATTACTATTTAACGACTTCAACATATTTTTGATGTTCCCAACCGCCGACTTATGAATTTAGGACGACAATTATAAGTAATTTTAATTTTTTAAAAGTTTGCTCGAGGCATAATGCGGAGTTATTGTTTTCTATTGTTCGTGTTGAAATCTCCAATAATTGACTTGACGCATCGCCAGAAATCCGCGTTCTGAATGATTTCTGTTATTAGCGTGTGATATATGACTTGATTTTCTCTTGAACTAAGTAACGTTTGGAGAAATATATTTATAAGACTAAGTGTTTCAGTCATTTCCGTGAGGTTTATTCTATATTTTAAAAGAGTCCAAAAACGGATGTATTTTAATGATTTATATAATTATGATTAACTTCAAGTTTGTCCGTAACTACGTTTTCTGAAATTGTCATGAGCACTCATTAAAAATAGATGTTTTTAAATGCAAGAGTGATTACTACTGTTATTTTATTGATGTATTACTGTCTGTTAGTCACGAATAATGCTGCGATAGCAATGTTTCGGTTTCTCGGAAATTCAAATCTAAAAATGTTTTGCAGTTTGTATTTAATACGAATCGCTTAAAGTCAATTCATGGCCCTTGGTGCATTGTGACTGTAGCAAGGTAAAGAATTTGGCTTCATACGCTGTGAAGCCTTTTGCACCCGTTGCACCTTTTTCTAAATTTTCTAGATTGCTTCAAAGCCAAAGGCATGAGTTTTTATTGCTGTCGAGTTTATTAGTTTTTGTTTTTTTATTGATCATACACGTAAATGCCCAAGGCAAAATAGAAATCGACCCCGCGCTCAAGGAATTGAATTAAATTTTACCGTTAATAATCGCAGTGTTTATTACAAACTGTAACATTTCTTTTGGCCTGAGTAAATAATTAAAAAACTCCACAAACCTAACTCACTCGACAGCTTGTCACACTTCTTGTTTATGAGGACCTTTTTACAAGAACATGAAGCTGAAAATGGTCAAAATTAAGAACATGTTAAAAACATGCTGCGGCAGAAAAAAGGTGAAGAATGTTAATTGATGATGATAACCTATACAGTGTTATTAAGAAATTTGTTTTATTTTTTGGTGGTCTTTTTGACTAGAGTTCACAGGTAACTATATTTTACATTACATGTGGCAAGAAATCCAGAACAGTTTTATCAAAGTACAAAGTACATTTACAAATCAATGTATACATAAATGTACCACATCGGTACTTTAATTTACTACCTATATTTTCAAAACTTAATAGAAGAGATATTTTAACAACATGTACGTCAGTTTAAGAAGAGCATTTGAGGCAGATATCCCGAAAATGTTTTTAAAGAACTTTCAGCCTCAGTCATTAATTAGAAGTTCATATATAAACTGACAAACAGTATACACGGCCAGAAATCATTTCATGCTGTTATGGCAAATACTATAATAGTGGATGAGACGTAAAATGGGAGTTGCGAGCTTCCTTTTGGAATTCTGTTGGTCCATTTCCCAGGTCATTTGTTTTCGAAACCCAGTCCGCAGTACTCAAATCCTACTTTTCCCAAGACAAAATCAAGAATCTGGAATTTGTTATTCCTGTAGAGACAGAATATTCAAGGTTTTAAAACTTTTAAGCTTCCAAAACCAGAATCATATAAGCCAAGATTGTCTCATAGTATGTTCGAAATGCTTTAAAATTGAAACGGACTCGTTTTATATTTGTTTTGCAAGTTACCTTACAAGGACGTTTTCAAAACGCTTGTTGAACCTAGCAGCAGAAGTTTTGGCTTAAGTTATGTTTGTTTTTGTTTTAATTCAAGTAAGAATGACAAAATAAATTATATATAAACAAAATTGTGCAATGGTTATAACCAAAAGACAAGAAGAATACTTGACAAATTATTATTGTGTATTTGAAAAACAAAAGAAGTACAAAACAATACAATCTATTTTTCAGACTTCGTTTACATTATGAACATATCAGTGACAACAATGGCGGATGAGAGACTTGTGCTTGTCTGATGTCTTTCTTCTTTTGGACGAGTTAGCATTTCTCAGCTGTTCGTCTCACGTTGCCTTGATTGCACAAAGTAATTAACGTAGTTTTCGCGAGATTCGCTGCAGTGCGAAACGCACTGTTCAGAAGTATTGAAGTAAACAAATGCTATGAGATTTCTTTGTTGGCCGGTTAAGTCAGGCAGTAAGATAAGGGGAAAAAGGAACTATAATTTGTAAATCTCTTTGTTATACGAATGTCTGAAGTCGAAGTCTTTTTTCTGTTGTAATCTCTTGTATGGTTTGTATTTGTTTCAAACATTATTATACATGCTATATAAGGTCGATTTAGTTTTTGAAAGCATTATCAACAGTTTTAAATTAGACTTTACTCTATACAGATAAACTGTTTGATATATAGCCGTGTCTCTGCTCATCTGTTGACCAAACCTTAGCTTTTCTAAGATTCTGTTTCGGCTCTAAACTATCAAACCAACGAACTTGTTGGTTTTAGTACAAGTAGGTATTACGGCACTCGGCAGAATTTCCATTCACACTAAACAAAAAGGATTCAGCGATAAACAAGTTTGCAATCACGACTAATCTTGGGTGAAGAAAAAAGAAAAAATAATGTCTGTGGGAATAGACTTTAAGCTTTTATAAAAGCTACTTTTTTAATATCGGATTATATTTGGCTGCAAATTAACACATGAAAGCAACGATCAAGTGGGTAAATTATGATAGATATATTGGTCCTTATACTCAGTGTGGGAATCATATAATTATCGTATATTTTCGTCTTTAGGCCTTAGAAATAGCGAAGCACTCGGTAGAATTTCCATTCACACTAAACAAAAACGATTCAGCGATAAACAAATTTGCAATCATGACTAATCTTGGGTGAAGAAAAAAGAAAAGATAATGTCTGTGGGAAAAGACTTTAAGCTTTTATAAAACTTTAAAAGCTTCTTTTTTAATATCGGATTATATTTGGTTGCAAATTAACACATGAAAGCAACGATCAAGTGGGTAAATTATGATAAATATTGGTCCTTATACTCAGTGTGGGAATGATAATTATCGTATATCGTACAAAATAAATTATTAACAATAATTAACTTATTTAAAAGATATCATTGACACTAAGGCGTTTATGGGTACTTTTTAGAAGTGAGAACATTTCCAAAATTTAACAAAAGGTCGTTATTATCAATCAAAGCAAAAACGAGATCAAACACAGGCATGCAATGTGTTTACATCTCCTTTCATATCGGACAACAGTGCGGGCTGTAACAATAAACAAAGAATGAAATCTCCATGGCTTGTATTTTGCGCATAGTAGTACACGCTTTTTTAATTTTTATAAGAGCAACTTTATAAGTACAACGAGGCAGGAGTTATTCAAAATTTAAGAACAATTTAAGAGCATTTGTATTGTAAAATGTAAAGCGCATCGTTAATTGTTTTTGTTGTGTTTTTTTCTACAATTAGAGCTGCTAGAAATAAGAAAAGAATTAAGAACAATTTGAGGCTGAAATAAATAAATTTATTGGTTCTTCTATTAAAAAAACATGAAGTATGAGTATGGAATGCTCATGGGGGTTCGGTGCTCTGCCTCTCATCTACCAATAAAACTTGAATAATAAGTAAAATGGCCCATTGCATTAGAATATCCATAAATATTCTAAGCACTCAGACTTATATTACCTAGCTTACAAAGTAGGCGCACCCCTGCTAACTGTTACGAAAGTGTAAAATCCTTCGTCATCATTTGACATTTTGAAGCCAAAAAACTATACTATGAAAATACTTAACCTCGCAAGTGTAACTTTGTGTACTATAACACGGTAACAAACCAGGGGTATAATACTCAAAAATATTGTTTCGCAAATTTCTTCCTTAAACTGAGTTGTAGGCAGTAAAGAGGTTCAATACCAATATCGCAAAAAGGAATAATTCCCAAGAAGGAACAAATAATCGTTGTCCCTAGCTTACCAAAGATGTACACAAAAGTATTGAAAGTTGACCTCGTTCCTTCGTTCACAAACTCTTTCTCATGATTTTCTCATTCTCGCTTGGTTCTCGTACACAAGAAAAATAACCTCTGTAAGCAGACAAAGATTGCATATTTAGATTTATTTTTCTCAACTCAGTTTTTTTTCGCCTAATCCAACTCAGAATTCCATCCTTCGGGGGTAGGTAAATGAGTACCAGTGTCTGTTGGGAGCTAACCTGCGATGAATTAGTGTCCCGTGGAGGGGGAGTCAAAGATTCTCATCCACTTAACACTACAGAAACCGGAGATAAGAGCTTGCTCCATGGGTTACTAGGCTCGTTCAAGGATAAGACATTTTATAGTAACAACATCGTAGTCTCGCTAAATGTAGTCAGCTCTACTTTTGACGTCATGAGCCAGAAAGTAATAAGGTAGTTACCAGTCTCCCATTGCACGTTTTGAGATAATCCTGAAGTGATTTTTCTGAGCTTTACACTTTTATACTATGAAGAAAAATTGTAATCGAATTTTTCATAGGCCTTTGGCCGGATAGAAAGATTTGACACCTAAATAATGTCTTCATTATAAAATCACTTATGTCGTTTTTTACAGGTTTTAATTCATATTATACTAGTTTTTGTTAAGATGATAACTTTAGTACCTATTATACCGAACTCTAAATATGATTCCGGAATCGTCGACCCTTCACAAGAGGTCTATATTTTTGCTGCAAGCGAAGCCAGTATCCTCTTATTTAGCAGTAAACATGCGATACATACAATCAGCAGTTCATTTCCATATTGTATTGAGAGTTGTGACTGTCAATTTCGGTACACACGATATTTACACTCAGCTGTCCAAATCCACAGCAACGTTCTATGACTTTGTCGGTGAAATAGAGCACGCGTGATGTTGGGAGAGACACAAGAATGTTGTAAAACACTTGCGTGCGGCTCGTGATTTTACAACGTTTCGGGTGTCTCCAAACATTACAAGTTGTGCTCTAAGTCTTTTATGATATAGCAAAACAAGCAAGCGAAAACCATGGCTCTATCGTTGTAATAAAGCATAGATCTTAGACCAATCAGAGCGCGCGTTATATTGTAGCTATTTTTTAAAGTACCGTTAAATGATTGTCACTTTTGACAAAGCATTGTACTCGCAACACTCACTTTCTATTAAATATCAGTAGTTATATCAATTAGTATTAGCCGTTGTCATTGCAAATTGGTATAACTAAAATGACATTATATGTTTAAAACTTTATTTAAATGTGAGTCAGTTTTATTTGACATTTATGTATGCTTGCCTCATTTAAAGTTTTTGTTGACAGATCTTTCCTATTTATGTTTTGTACAGATTTCGTTTCAACAGAACCATTTTAGTGAAAGATAAATCCAAGATCACAATAATTTGTCCAAATATTGCTACCGTTATGAAGAAAGTCAAAGACAGCCCGCCACGAGAGTTGCTCTACAACAATCTGTGGATAGTAACTAACGCGTCCTACTGGTCTTGTGACGCAAATTCGCCTGAGAGTCGCATATTATTAAAATGTAACTCTCCACTCAACCTTAAATACTACACTATAGTCTTCCAGCAATACAGTGCGTCGACAAGTTTGGAATTCCAGCAAGGAAAAGAATATTATTTTATTGGTAAGAGGAGGAAATGGTTACCAGGCAACTGTTCAGTAGAATTTAGCTATTCTTATAAATCTTTGCACCATTGTGAAAAGTAAGAGTTTGCCATCGTCTTTTCTCAGCGGTGTAAAAGATAAATCAATATTAGGGATCAATTGTTTCCGTTATATAAATATTGACGCAGCATTCCATATTTGAAAATTAATTAATTATTTCCCAAAGGGAAAGTGATGTAGTCGTTGATATGTAACGTTATTCGAAGCGTCCTGGTGTGTATTTAATAGTAGACACCGAGCCTGAAACCAAGGGAATAATTGTTTTAGTATTGACCCTAATTGTGGGATAAAAATGCAATATATTTTTCAAAGAAACGATACAATATAAACATTGTGACTTCCACCTCAAAAGCAACTAATAGTCATGGATATAGGAAGCAAATCAGAGCGCGCAAAAATAATGTGTAAGTGTAACACAGTACTAAACAGGCAATTCTCCGGAACAATTATAGTAAAACGCTCTTTACTTTAATCTTTGCGTTTCCTCTTTGGTTAGTGTTACTTGGCTCCAGTCTTTTTACTTCAATTTAACCATCTTTCTAATGTATGAAATAAAAACATAAATGTAGTTCTCATTTTTTTTCGGTGCCGTATCAAGTTATAAATATTATAGATATCTATAATTGTTTGCGCAAGCATTATTTCAATTTTTGTTAATGTTTTATGATAAGCGCTATGTTTGCTATGATTGTAAAACGAACTGTTTAAACTTGCTGAAGGCTTTGTGCGTCCGTTGTCTTTTCAGCAACCTCTGATGGTACTAAAGGATCTATTAGCAGTCGACAAGGGGGATATTGTAAAACGCACAACATGAGGATTCGGTTTTATGTTTGTAAACATGGCACGGGTGAGTACCGAAATAAGATCATTATTTTAAACATTCATTTTCATCACCTTTATTTTTATCATCTTCATCCTCCTCGTCATCATTTCCTTCATGAACGTTATCATTGTTATCGCCATAATGATCTCAACAACAACATCTAGTTTAGTGTAATAGAATCGTTATTCTAACTCTCCTCCGGCGATCATCTTTTTGACTGTTATAGTCAGGTCATTACTTTTGTCATTATCTTTATCATTACCATTTTTATCATCATCATTATCAATCTTATTATCACTATAATCACCACTATCACCAACATTACTATATCCTGATCATGATAATTACCACCGCCGTAATAATCACCATCATTGTCAGCATTATCACAGTTATCGTAACTTCATCATCACTATCATCTCCATTATCACTATCAAGACCATCACTATCACCACCACCATGATGATCATCATAATCGCCACATCACTTCCATCATCATCACCACCACCATAATGATCACCATAACGTCACCATTTTTATTACAGTGATAGTTGTCACTATTATTACTGTCATCACCATTACCATCATCACCACCACCACCATGATTATATTGTTGTTGTAACATCATTACTATCATCCTTATTATTATGATCACCATTATAATCACCAGCATAGTATAACCATCATCATAATCATTATCATCATCTCATAATTACCACCATCATCATAATTGTTGTCATCACCACCACCATTACAACTATCATCACCATTATCGACATCATGATCACCATCATCATGATAATTACCATCATCGTAACCATCACCATAACGATTACCATTATCATAATCATTATCATCCTCATCATCCCTATCATCATCACAATCATATTTATTACAACAACCAGCACCACCAGTCGATATCTAAGATATCTTATACTGATCATGTTATAGGTCATTGTAAAAATGTACAAGTTTTGGGTTTCGAGTTGCAGCTAATTTGAATAACTGCCGATTGGTTTTATAATTTTAACCTCATTGTGTTGTTAAATACTCAAAGAGAAGCCACTCCTCTAGCTTTACACTTAGTTTGTAAGTAGTGAAAAACTACACTGGCATTTTAGGAATATAGATTGTCCGCTTTTATTGCATTAAGAAGAAACTAGAAATGCTAAACGCTATTTAGATTATTCTCCGTTTTTTCGTTGGTCGTTGGGTTTTGAAATTTTATAGTTATTTTTGATGTTTTTTTGTGTTTAGATGAAATATGCAATCCACCTCCAACTACAGAAGCTACGACCGTCACCACACCAAGAAAAACCACGCGTGTTTTAAAAACTGTTACAACGAAACTTATAAAAACTACCAAGAGAAAAAAATCCACTACTGTCGCAACGACTCGACCGACAACAAAAAGACCCCAAACAACGACAACTGCTGAAGAGGATTTAATGTTTTTAAAGAATGTAGAGCCCGACAAACCAGTAATGAATTATCAGACAGGTGATAAAGGAGGTTTGTTTCAAGCAACACCATACGTACTTACGTAAATCTCAATAGATAGCACTATTTCAGGTAATAGAGGGTTTTCATCTAACGTTACGCGGCCATGTTGGTGTACTTTTAACAATAGAATTTTGATTATTTCTTTTGGTTTGTTCACCAACATAACCACTATGTCCATTGTCTTTTATGTCTCTTGGGATTGTGTGAAAACGCTCTATTCAAATAGTAACATTTGACTTCATTACTACAATTATAACTGCCAACAGCTTCATCAATGTTAACGTTTTTTATCATCTCTTCCGTCATTTGCAGCACCATCGCTAACTGCATTGCCTGCACAATTGCAAATTCTGTTGTCAGCTTCTCCAGCGCCCCCATTGGAGGTACCATGCTTTTCTCCACTACCGCTGCTTTCATACAAGCAAGATAATTAACAACATTAGCAGCACCATCGCTACCCCCATCATAGCCTCCATGGTCAGTACCATTGATATCTCCTTTTCAGCTTCACCACCGCTGCTGCCACTACCAGAATCACCATTACCAACGCCATCGCTACCCCCATTACCATTACCATCGTTACCTCCTTTACCATTATCATCACAGCCTCCATGACCAGTACCATTGATATCTCCGTTACTGGCTGCTGCACCACCGCTAACGCCACTACCAGCACCACCATTACCAATGCTATCGCTTCTTCCATTATCAGTACCATCGTTACCTCCTTTACCAGTACCATCACAGCCTCCAAGACCAGTATCAATGCTATCCCCATTATCAACACGATCGCTACCGCCATTACCAGCACCATTAGTAACTCCATTTGCTGCACCATCGTCATCTTATTGCAAACACAATCGCAACAGCCATTACGTTGTCATCACGAAAGCTTTTTTTCCTCCATTATCACAATCACCCTAACCATGGTAACACTCTTAACCCTTTCAGTCTTAGTCGGTTACCAACACCCATCTTCTCCTAACATAACACATACAAAATAAAATGTTTGGCCATGAGAAACAGTGTTGATCAAGTAAAGCAAACTACAGAAGATTAACAGTAGAATTCTCTCAAACTTGTTCAATAGTTTGTATAGGAACAAGTTGGGAGAGTTTATCAAAAAATAAAACTGGGATTGAAAGGGTTAAATGAATAGCATTGTAATAAATTTGATTCACATCACTACATATTACGCATTTTAATCTACCAGATGATTGCATGATTTTTAGTTTAATGCATCTTTTATCCTTATTTCTCTCAACAGTGTTGACCCTCAACATCACAATTGTCATCATTTTGGTTGTTATAATAGCGATCTTAGCCGCTTCCAACACTTACCTGTACTGCAGGCTCAAAGCACGCGACGAAAACCGCAAGTCACTGGATAGAAAAGAATCAATTTTATTCAAGATTTCAATTTGTGGGAAAAGAAAAAATAGAGAAAGACCAGCTTCAGATATCGTCATGTTGTAGCAAGGAAAATCCCAAAATGAATACATGAAATAGGAAACCTTGTTAAAGAGCAACGAGTAGACCAGATTACACGATGTGTGTGTCAGTATTGGACGGATGAGAGCAATACGAAAGAAGGTATTATTAGATTTTTGGAAAGCCAGATTGCAGTGGGAACGGTTATCTGTCTATTAGTAATAACTACATACTGCATTTCTCTGTGCTTCTCACGTCTCGTAACAGGTATCGACGTCCTACTTAGATTTAGTAATAATGATAATAGTAATTATTGTAAATTAATAATATCAATTAGGTATTGAAACAATTTTAAGTAGTTGTTGCACCAACACATGGCAGCGGAAAACACGCAAAGATGTTAGTTTACATCTGGCTTGAAATCTATACTATAAATCCCCACACTAGAGTACAAGGTATTTAGGACAAGCATTTTAGGGGGATTGGGTAGAGAAAGTATTGATTGTACTGGGCTTAATAGGAGATTCGCAAGGATTGATCAAAATATTTTAAATTTTGGAAAATCTCACGAAATGACAATTTGATCTTCACTGAATATACGACGCATGTTCGGTCCTGATGAAGGAAAAGAGCGGAAGATCAGGAAGTGAGGCCATTTTTATACCATAATATCATACGAACAACGAGTACCTTAAACCTTCAGTTCAGCTTTTTAGTTTTTCTGCATAATTTGGATTTTATCACTCATACCAAAATATTTTATAAACTACTTTGATATCTTTATATTATAATAATCGATTTGCCCCGTTTTTTTCTATTAGTATCCACTAGTTTCAAAACGTCGTCAATTTACCAATGACTGATTAGCATTGGTCAGTTAACAATTGAAAATGTAGTAATATATGCCACCTAGTTATTATATAGTAATATATTTATACAAGAACGTCATTCATTCAGAGATAGCAATTTTCCATTATATAATTAAAATGTCGCTTTACTAAATCTTTGATTATATTATAACTTTGTAACTTTCACGCGTTGCTAGGGCTTTTTATTGCAGAAAAAAAAGTCAACATTTTTTTTAAAAAAAATTGTAGAAATGTTTTGTTTGTTTGGTAGATGATAGATAGTAGGACTCACACTCTGGAAAAAAAAATTGTAGAAATGTTTTGTTTGTTTGGTAGATGATAGATAGTAGGACTCACACTCTGGAAAAAAAAATTGT
>JAOTRI020094522.1:0-15105 GCA_028564885.2 Zoanthus sanctaehelenae | reverse complement strand
ATGGATTGCTGAAGGCGAGAGCAAGCAAGGGTTCTGGGGGAAATTTCAAAAATTCAAAATGGCGGCAAAATTATTGCCCCCCACCCCTGCTCCGCGGACCCTGATATATATATGAAAACAAACTACGAACTGTAACTATCCCTTAAATAGATAACTCAAATGTGGCAATATATTTTATACCTATACCTTGAAACCACTTTATTGGGCACTGTGCCTGTGGCCACGTTGATTGTTATCTAAGGTAAATTAACTCTTTTATACTTTGTTTTAGCATCAGGTTTGATTATCACTCACATTACCTAAACTTGAAAAATTAATTAGAGTACTAATTTTCAGGTTAGACACTGGGTTGAACAGTTAGCTGAAGAAATGCATGAACGGCTGTCGTACGAGCTGGAAATGGTAATTGTATTCTCCTTATTGTTTTGTTTTGTATGCTGTATATACGCGTATTTTGAAACCAATCACCTTCTGAAAGACTCGTTCCCGTTGACTAATTGAACACGTAATCTCTAAACCAGGACTACGTTATGCAGTTTTCTTATGACCTGAGCTACAGACGGCATCAGTTTTAGTGGCCGGGTTCACAGGGCGTTAATTAACGGCCGGTCAACGGACAATGTCCGCTCAGAATGGTGACTTGACCGGACAAAACGATCCATTGGCGGTCAGGTTGACCGGTCACGCATATTCTCCTTCTTTAAAAAAACTATATCGTTTTAAATAAGTTGTTCTTGAGATCATTAAATGAATATATTTGTCATTGATCCGCTGTACCTATAATTTGTTACATTGGTAAGTGTGTAGTAAGTTTCGATTTTCGTTTGCTTAACATAAGTTTTTTTTAACACCAGTTTTTAGGTACAATTGACAGCATGACCGGCCTCCAAATATAAAAATTTTAGGCCCTGGTTCATGTATTCCTATTGAGGCTGGTTTCTACTACGGTTTCAGAGCCGTTATCGGAATCGCAGAGTGATACGATATTGTGAAAATCATTCTGTTGGAGTCGGAAGCAGAATACGGAGCTTATAAAGCGGAGTCAGGAGAAAATGGGAACGTTCTGATTCTTAATTCCGGCTTCGATTCTGTCGAGCTTATGACTCCGGTTTTCTCTAGGTGATAAACGCACTTACAACTCCTACTTCGTTGCTAATGAAAACCAGCCATTAGAGTTGTACAACAACTATATGTAGTGATTAGATATTTCTCACAGAAATCCATGTAAAATAAATTACCCCGGCCGTGAATCCGAAATTACAAAAAGCCAATATAAGCACAGTTATCACAGTCTAAAACACGGCTTAGGCTTCTTTATTTGTTAAATAAATTACACGAGATGTTAGAAGAACGGGAGAAGAATTCGTGAATCGCGCGCTGCTTTTACATAATGATTCAGAAGAAGCACAAGATTCCTAGCAGTTTACCAGCACAGTAAATGATAGGCTAATTGACCATTCAGAACTTGTACCTTTATCTTGCTATTCGCGCTCAATGTTAGGAAATCGCAAACCCTTATCTTGGGTTGCATGTGGTTAACATGGGATCCCTGTGCTTTCACATGCATGTGTGAATGTTCTCAATATTTTGGAAATACTGCTAGTTTTATAAAACGGGATAAAGAATAGACTTGAAATAAGAAAGATGATTTCATTCCTTACTCTTTGATATTGCAAAGGAGGTGAGATGGATGGGATGTTATGCATTCAAAGGAAGTTCCTTATCCATAATGATATTAAGTAACTTAATTCAAATCAAGAGATTTTTCTTCTCCTTCCTGAATATACTGCTTCTTCGAAGCAGGTTCTGTAATCAATGTTAATTAATTTATTTTGAATTTTGTCGAAAAATACAATGTCGTTTAGAAAATTGTTTTTTAATCCACATTCTCAAAATGGATTCGTTGTTCAAGAAAGAATTGCCATAATCGCTTTTTTAATGAGCAAGGCTATATAGGTATTTAAGAAAGTATAAAATATGACCAAGTTATTCTATTCATTACTTTAGTCGGAAAACTATTAACGAGGGAAAGAAACATTTTAAATTGCCTTCTACATTTCCTGTTTTAACAAGTCCGTTTTGCTAGTCTTCAAACCTTTGACGAAACCGATCAACAAAACAATCAACCTATTTAGTATCATTTGCACAAAGCACAAACCTGTTTCGCTGCACAACATCCTGTACAGCATGGTCAATCACGAATCCGTATTTTATTGCAGAACAAACGCGAAGCGAAGCATCTCACTGCACATTTTAACCTGGAAGATAGTTCGTCACTTTCACGATCCTGCCCTCTTAAGAGTATGAACGGTTCTCAGATCGCCAGAGACATTCTTCAACTACTTCTGCCGTTCAACACTGCTGCGAACGACAAGACGGATTCTTGGTATGGTTTCTGACAGTAAAGTGTCTTGTACTTCCTTGCCGACAATTCGTATAGCTTGAGAATTTGTCGTGTTGAATTTCACTTTTTACTCTTTTTATTGATATAAATGATTCAGAAATTTTGAAAGAGGAATTTCAAAAATTTCAATTTGGTGAGCATCTATACAAACTTTTTTTGAAAATCTTTGCACTTGGTTGAGTTTTTAGTTTTAGTTCCTCTGTTTGAAGTAGCCGTATCAATTCTCAATGTTTTAGCTTCGTTTTTAAAACGTATTCCCATAGTTACGGTAAATTTAGAGTTAGTAACTATACTTTTAAATTTCAATGTTTTTTAAAACTTGTTTTTCAGTCACTCCTTATTTCCAGTTGAAGTTTCAGCATTCCATATTTTTTGTTTAGTGCATTTTTTAGACTATCGTTTAAAAAATTCCAGCAGAGGATCTAATTCAGTGTCTTCTATCTGTTGTTTAAGGCATCCTGCAATAATGTCGCTACACATAGGAGCAAGTAAATTCACGGAACCCTCGTCAGTTGTTATGCCAAGGATCAACTCTTTCTTCACTAAGGCGTCCAAACCTGCCGGCCAAAACGAGGAAAAAGATGACGAAATGTGTTCAACAACGGATAACCCTTCTGATAAAACCCTTGCACAAGAAATTGATTCTAAAGATTTGGGATTTGATAAAGAGCCTTCTTCGAATTATAAGCAATCAATAAAATCTTACTTTGCCAAAGCGTCCGAGATCCTGGACATTAACAGTGAGAAGCAGGAATGTGTAAAGACAGCTTCTTCAGGCGATGAAACTCTTTTAAGAGAAGATATGTCGAAGCAATCCACATTTGATAAAACAAAAAGAGCACGAAATTCAGGAATAAGTGCCTTTTTCTCTAATGAGAATTCTGAAGACGAAAATATAACGTTTCAGCCAATGAAATCAGTTGTAGATACCTCAAAGGAAAAGGTTTTCGCTACTCCACCGAACGCTGGAATTACACAGTACCTGGGTCCCAAAGAAACAGCAGAGCAATTTAGTTCTCGAGCAACTAAGTGGTCGCATCCATACGATGGATGTTCCATTGATCAGAATATTTTGAATAGCCTACCAGATGAGTTACAGAGAGAAATAAAAAGCAGTTGTGGAAACTATTGCGCTACTGGATCTAAACAAGAAACAAAAGGTATTAGACAATTTGCTGTCGTTTCGCAAAATTTTGATAACGAACGTAGCTGCCATAACAACGCAAGTTGTGATAAAAACTTGCACATAGATTTGAAAAACTCGCCAATTCCAGAGCCGAATTCAGAAAACTACTCAAAGCGGAGTTTTCAATCAAGCTTGGATCCCACTGAAATGAACGCTGTAAATATCCCTCCCAACTGTTGGGAGAATGAAGAAATTCAAGGTGAAAAAACTGAATGCAAAAAATGTGGCAAATTTATTTCTGTGTTGGAAATGCCAGTTCATCTGGATTATCATTTTGCTAAAGAACTGGAGCTGTCAGATTATTTTCAGTCAACTTCAATTGCTTCTTGTAGTCAAGCCTCGGTTAAGCAACCACCTAAAAAAAAGAAAAGAACTTCAGGCAATATCGTATCATTTTTTTCAAAATAATCTTCGAAAGCAAGAAATATCTCCGTTAAAATCTCGCATGCATGGATAAAAAGCTAACTTGAATTGTGATTGAGTACTTAAAAGAGACTGCGCATGGTATTACTTCTGATTTATTAAACTAAATATAAACATTTTCAGATTAAAATGTCTTTAAATAGTTTTACATTATTTATATACTTGAATTTATAAATAGAATCTGAATGAAAAGATATTCGGAAGTTACGTATAAGAATAAAAAAACTCTGAAAGATGTAGAGTAACAAGCGAATATCCAATTGCTTTTCTTTTACCGTGTGGCAAAGCAGTTAAAAATGAATTCCTTGTAAATCCATTATATACTATTAGCGGTTTTCACCTTTCCTGTGAGGAAAAAAAAAAACTTGGGAATCCCCACTTGACAAATAATCCACCCTGGAATTGGTTGTGGCGGGTTATAGTGTCAATATTGCAGGCCAACGGGATGGTTTAGTTTTACTTGACTTACACACTCGCCAATATTTTTTTCAGTAGAATTAAAGTTATGTCTGTTCAGATATCTTTGTGGGAGAGTAGCGCGCTAATTCATTGCCGGCCGGACTGGTTAAACTCGAGTTTTGAATGATGCAGAAATATCCGATCCTTTTCTCTGCATAGAATAATCTAACAGAAATTTGAAACCATAAACAAAATATGTTTTATATTGTTCAAAAGACGTTTTGTATAAAGGTGTAACCATAATGGCTCCTCGGTATTAGCAATGACGCTATGAATCATCGTTGCAAGTATGAAAAGCAATTCAAGCAATTACGGAACTTGTGAAGGTTTCAAAACCCGAACCTATTTAAAAAAATAAAACGTTTATTTTGTAAGCCGCTTTATTTTATCAATATTGCATCTTGCAATCGTTTCTAATAGCTCGAAAATCATTTCACTATTCTGTGAGTCAGTCAGTTGTTAGTGCATGTATTCGGGCCTGATCACGGTTTTTGGACATCCGAAGTGAATGCAAAGGCATCTACAGAGAGGAAAGGTGTGTAACAATTTACACTTTTGGTGACTGAACTTCAAAAGTTGAGCTTTACTGCTTCGGTTCCGAAATATTGGACACACTATTTCAGCACTTGATACATTTTGATCAAAAGAAAAGAGTTATAATATCTATCCTCGATCGGTTTTTATAAAAAAACAATTTTGAGAATACTTGTTAACCCCTTCTTTTTTTTTGGCTTCTAATCTTACTCTGACAAAGTACTAATATATAATGTCCGAAAGGTCAGCAAGTATTTTCGCTTTTTTATACGGCGTAAAACTTACAAATTTATCACAATTGAATAAAACTCAGTTGCTTTGTTGCCGAAACAGGACGTGCAAGCTCCAACCAATCACATTAATTGCTGTACCAATCTTTATCTGATGCGCAAGAGTTACTTACTGATCAGTCTCTCACAGGAATAAAAACAGAACCATTTTTTAAAAACTGAATCGCCAAAGGCAACCCAGTAACTTTTCTGTGTGATTCCGTCCTTGGTGTGTAGTTGCATTCCTGACAAGATTTCAGCATTTTCCGTGTACGATATAAATGTTTTCACTCAAAGTTTCTCAGCGAGCTAAGTTTTCTTTCACTGTCCTTCCATCCCAAGTTGACTTGTTAAATTCTCTCAACTTTAGATTTTATTTTTATTGAACAAGTTTGAGAGACTTCTATTTTTATTTTTAACCTTCAGTAGTTTTCCTTTGTTTTATCAATTCACCTTTTCTCAATACCAAATGTATTATTTTGTATGTGTTTTGTAAGGAGAAGTTAGTTGTTGATAACTTACTGGGAATGAAGGAGTTGAAGAAGTATCTGCAGCGTGCATATGGGTAATTTTTTTGTATTTTTAAAACACGGATTATTCCATGCCATGGTTGACGGTCAACGTTAATGATAAGCTTTTTATGAGATCATGGAAGATGAACGGATTAGACTGAGAGCAAGGAGAATGTATGGGCCCGTTTCGCGTACTGTCGGTTATACAGTTGAAAGTTCAATGTGCAAAGTTAAGCAACGGAATAACCCAAAATTTAAAGAATCTTAAAGTTCAGATTGGGTATTTGAGAAAGTAACTGCGTTAGTATTCTATGATTTTATCTGGATGATCATTGCCGCGCCACCGCAACCAAATTTTGATTAATGTAGTTACTGTGTATTTTAGTCATAATAGATCTTAAATAGAACAATTTTATAAATGTTTCAGTTATACAGAGTTCGGTAAAAGTTTTTCTTTCACTTCTATGTACAATTTAAAAGTAAATAATATTATTTATAAAACTGGGTCATGATAAATAAATCATGAAATTTTATCAAACAGATAATTTTATGATCGGATTTTGAAACATTTTAATCTTATCATGACTTTTCAAAAAAGCACCCGTACTATTTAGAAAAAGAGAATTTTATCACGAATCTGTATATTTCACATTACAGTAAACATGATTTGAAGTGCTTGTGATTGTTAGTGTGAACATTTGCATGATGTGACATGCGCGCGGTTTTAGCGAGAAAACAGCGCAGAAACTTTGCTAGGTTAGGATTCTGACGAAAACTACATCACTTTTAAGAACAAAACGTGCACATTTGTTAACCTTAAGTTGACCAAAATTGCATGCTGCTGCTAAGTCTTGCGAGTTTCTTATCATCTCGCTGTATGTTTGGCTCATTGTCGTCGTTTTGTGTCTGTTTGTCTCTCTACGATTGGTGCACCAAATCTTTCACGTGCCGTTATGTAAATACAAGTGATAAATGTAACGTCTGCACACCCATACATACAGGCAAAGTACCATCGCCATTGGTAAGCCAGGATGTAAGATTGAAGTCTGCTCGTTGACATTACAAATAGTCCAAAGTGCATCCCGTGCAAAGGTAGAAAAAGCTGTACTTTTCGTTTGAGGTCAGTTTCCCTTATCTGAATATACATCATTTAATTAATCTGACTAAATCTTACTAACTTAACAGTGCAAGCAACTCAGTCTTCACTATAAACGTAAACAGCTTTAGGCACTAAAGGAATTTTAATACAAGTATCACCAAATGGATATTGACCATGCAGTAGCACCACAATAGATTATGTTGACCTTTGGCTTTCGTTAACCGGTTCTGTTTTGCGGGTATTTTATCGTCGCTTTCTTGGTAGAAACTTGTGGTTTTCATTCCAACAGAAAATTGTAAAATCTTCAATGGAATTTTAAAACTACTAACATTACAGTCAATGAAAGATCTCTTTGGAATGGCAACAAGAATGGTTTTCAATTTTAATGCATAGAAGCCCGTAAACACATTTCAAATTAGGTCTGCTGAAAAAAATGAATTTTTCCAGCCTCATTTGTTAAAGTCATTTTATGATCATATTTTGTAAACAAAAGCATAGATATTTCTTGCCTTAAGTGCTTTTTGTTTACGTAAATATATCATATCTTACTGGCTGTAATTGTTTGGTTGATGTCCACTTACGGCATCTGTCCTAATCCTCTATCTTCAGATGCGGCACTGACAATTTTCTTCTAATTTTGACAGCATGTCCTGTTTTCAAGATTATCTTAGATAATTTCCCATTTGTACGTGTACATTTCTTGAAAGATAGTTCCCTTGCTCTATAACACTTATTCACTAATTCATAATTGATTGATTTTTTTTGGCATTTGGTCCGGCAGCAAACTGTTTCAAAATAGTCAAAAATGGTGAACACGTGAGATTAGTTGCATCAGCAGATCCGTTTGAATTATGGTTGCAGACCTTGAAATATTAAAATGTGCCTGCATGCTTGTAAAGGCATCTTTTCAATGTTTTTGTAAAGTGATCAATGTAGACACAACAGAAAAAGAAATCTCGATGTGAGGGATCAGGATAGCTTGCGTGCAAGAATTCTCGTCGAACCTAGAGAAAATGGTCTCTTATATTAGGCTGCAGATGTATAATTTAAAAAGTTTGTAAGAGCATTAAAAATGTATCGTTTGATGATTAATGAATGTGAGTTTGAACAAGGAGTGTCGAAGGTGCATGTGGTGATTTCCTTATCATTACTCAGTTAAGTGTGCACTAAAGACTGAGATTATCAACGTCACAGTGCCAGTGGATTTGTATAGATGACAAAAGTCTAGTAAATGATTTTATGTTGTGTTGATATTATTTGGCGGATGAGGTGCGCGTAAAAATACTGTATGCACTATAATCTAAACGCAATAACGTCCATTTTTAGCAATTCAGTTTTACTTTTTTTTTTAAACAGAAAACAAGATACTTTTATCTCGCACTCGGCTTCTAACTCATACTCATAGCGACTAACAAAAGCTTTGTCAAACCACACAATGCCGCACGTTTGTTTTATCATTATGTAATATAAACAGCAACATTAAGCAGACATCTTTAGTATGCCATAGAGAAAACAGTGTAATACCGGAGATTTCGATGCTTTTATTAAAATAAATATTTTGCTTCGAATTTCTTTTTGCATTAAATGCCGTAGAAACCTTTCTAATACTCAAAGTATTTGAAGTGTTCCAGCTCGGATCAAAAGATGTTTATTTAAGCTTTCAAGTGTTTTTCCTCAACCACAACCACATTTCCGGAGCTGACTTTTTTAGAGCGTTGGAGTATTTCGAATATTTTTGTTCGCTTTTTTTAAATTAGCAGTGCATGTACGCGACTTAACGAGCTTCCTGTCTACTAGTGTTGGAGAAAGAGATTGCATTTTTAAATACACCATTAAGGGAGGGTCGTATCACATCTAGCCTTTTTGACTCTATTTTTTACGGTTCACATGCATACTGAAATATTGATATTGTACAAAGCTATTTTCTTAGACGTATAATTGGTAAATCACTAAATGTTATTCTATCTCGATAGAAGTGATAATAAATATAATAATTACGTCAATGGTATGCCATATGGATACTTCGAAAGCACGTAGCTGCCTATGTTACCAATGTTATGTTAAACCCATAGCGCGAAGACGGTTTTGAATTTGGTCTGTATCGACGCTGGCAGTTTTCTTCCATTGGTTGTATAAAATTATTCATTCCTGAGCTCTAGACGAGTTAAACCGCGCGTGTAAGTATGTTTTCAGTTTTGACGGCTCTTTTTAATATTGCAGTCGTAATACACTGAATAGAAATCGAACTGATTGCTATTTCGTTTTATTAGTTATAATTATTACTATATTTTGAATTACTGTTCTTCATTTCAAGTCAATGTTCTCAACAGCGGAAACCACTTTATGAGCCATTATGATTTCTCAAAGACCAAAGAGTGGAAGACGAAGTAGATCTGCGACCTGTGTTGATATACAATACTGAGCAAAGTTCAAGCTTCTTCAGTCCATAAATAACTAGTTTGGACTTTGCACAGAACTGTTTATCAATACCGATTTTCGTCTCAACTTTTTCCACTTTTGTTGAAACTCACAAAGTCAACGTTTTCGAGTATTATTGTCCTAATGAATGTAGCAATAAGGTATTAATTCATTTAGGATTTTACGATGAAATTCCATGTTGTACTATTCCGTGTTGAGTTTGCCGTATTGCCGCATATTTCCGAAAAGCGGTTCCCTTGATTGGATTTTTTATTCCCATAAACTGGCTGTTTTTTTTCCAGTTTAACATCAGAAACATTTCCTTAACTGCTGGACTCAAACCTCTTAACCTGCATTTTTTTGCCGCAAATTTGTCATCGCACCTTTTTTTAACAGCGATTCTCTCTTTGACTTTTTCTTTATCTAATTCTGAAGACTAAACACAACTGCTACAGTTTCTGGTTTCAGGGGGAAGTTTGTTTCTTCCTCTTCTGGAGTTGACACTGCGAGTTTCTGTTCGTTTGACAGTTTAGTCCCCCTTTACACGCGTCCTCTTGTCTAAAACTCCTTAAATTGATTTACTTTATATAAACGCATCTGCTTTGACACAAATTTTTATCGTGATAAAGCTGTTTAAGCCGAGACTGAAACAAAAATTGTTTTAAAGATTTAAAACGGTGTAATTCGACTAGCGTTTTGTTTGCTTAGTTTTCTTGACGTTCTGTAAAACTTTTTTTTTCAGATATTGAACGGAATAATATGAAGTATTTGTAGTTTTCTGATCAATACGGCCAACCCATGATATTCTTTTCAGCCTAACTTTGTTCTAGTAGATTTCTTGATGCTTCATTATTGTCTACGTTAAAAGCTAATTAATCCCTTATAAAAACTTCAATTTAACAACAAAGTTCTGTAGTAAGAGGCGGGATTAATTCCTATAAGTCAATGTCACATTTAAAAGAAGTAACGTCACTGAAAGCTAGTAAGAAAACATGTTTTAAGCGCTAACATAATTTTAATAGTTTTTCCAGGAGACACCATGTGGACATTGTATTTGTTTTAAAACCATATGATAGTTTTTATCTGCATGATTGAATATCTTGTGAGTTGTCAATATCATGTAAAAAAATGTATCTTGGATAGACATAGTTGTTACTTGCAAGAATAAAGCGTTAATCGGGATCAATGCTATTCAATGTAACGTGTTGTCGGATTTACTGAGTTTTCTCGATTTTTTCGCACGTAATAAGCCATTGAATATCTGGCTCTTGAGACTTACAAGTTATCATATTCGCAATCTTTGAGACGTTTTTATTCCAGGTAAATAAAAAAGAGCTAGCGAAACTCCAGAAAGAGAGAGTTGGATTCTTGGCGTTTTAAAAAATACCAGCTATGCCAGCAAGTACAAATTGAAGTAAAACAAGGAATATATCTCTTTCTAATCAGTATCAGACTTCAAGCTTTCTTAACATTGTCAATGAATTAGACAGAAAGACTGCAATTACAAAAGTATTCTTCTTTTAATTGTTTTCAGTTGTTCAGCAATCACGTGACCAATAGTCCCGAGTATTGCATCGTGTAGAGGACACAAATTTAAACAAGCGGTTTGTGATTGACTGAAATACGGTTAGGGTTAGCTATATCTTTCCTTTGATTGGTTCAAAAATCTGTGTCCTCTGTACGAAGTAAAATCAAATAGTTCGTACGCCACCTGGAAGACCTGGATTTCCTTGAATTTGGGGATTTTTCGTTCCAGGCCTGGAATTCCTTGAATTTTGGGATTTTTCGTTCCAGGACTGGATTTCCTTGAATTTGAGATTTTTCGTTTCAGGCCTGGATTTCCTTGAATTTTGGGATTTTTTGTTCCAGGCCTGGAATTTCTTGAAAACTGATAGATTTTTTGAGAGTGTCCTGGAAATATCCTTGATATTTGCCTTTGCAATCCACCCTGATTGTGGAAAATGCAAAGTTAATAGAGTTAACTGGTTATGAAACTTGATATCTTTCTTTGTTATAACTTTTTGTTCTCCTTTTCTCTATTGAAATATGACGTTGAAGGTGCACAAATAACAAAAGGCTTTGAGATGTAAATGAGCATCACACCAGGAACAAAAGATCCTAACAATGACGGTGCACACAACATGAAACAGAGAAGCATTGTAATCTTCGTTGAAGTTTGCTAAGTTTCATAACCAGTCTACTCTAGCAACTTTGATATCAGTTATCTACCTTTTCTTTGAGTTCCTCAAGTTGCTTAGATTGTGAATCCAGTTCATTTGCAAGCTGCTGGGCCACCGATATCAAGTGCTTGGTATCTGCCACTGAATTACTGCGATTTGAAGTAACTAATAATTATTAATAATATTCTTACTTTGTCAAGTGGTTAAACCCAAGCATTGACTATTAATAAGAATAATATGTTACAAAGAAGAAGCAAGAATACTAAGCAACAAGTGTCCTTTGTTTAACTGCACATGCTTAATTGATACATAGCATTAGGAACTGTGTTGTGGTTCTTTTCAAATTCATTAGGAACATTCAGGAAATTATGTGATTGCTCTGGTTGTTTGAGTAGGTCATGCTGCCAAATCCAAATTGTTGTATTTTTACTCCCAATTCTGCTCTCGAACACTTGAAAAGAAGACACCAAATACAACAACAGAATGTAGGAATCTAGCAGGTTTCATTTAAGAACTCCAATTCATATGGACAGTAATAATTATATTCTCAGGAACAATGACAAGTTATAAAATAGCAACTGACTGGAGCAGAACTTGGGATCTTGTGGTTGGAAAGCAGAGGTCTTACCAACTGCACCAACCAAGTCTAAGTACAGCTGACTGACCATTATATTATTTTCAAACATGATATTACTCAAAGACAATAAACCAAATGAGAAAGGCAGAAAAAATAACCTGCTCAGCTGATCCTTTGGAAAATGTCTTGCCATATCAGGTGGGAAAAGCTGCACTTTTGACTTGAACACTTCACTAAGGTCTTCTTCACGACATAATGCATCGATATACCAGCAGTCATATAGAAACTGGTCACCAAGGTTTCGATTTGTACTGCGAAGTATAAAATAGACTTGTAATGTGGATAGTAGATGTATTTTAATCAGTTAATAAAATTGTTTTTATGACACAGCACTAATTACAAAGCACAAAGTCCCTTCATAACCTGGTTATAAATATCTTCAGTTGGTAAATTTGTTACAACTGGTACATAAAGTCTTCAGCATGGATTAAAGTGGTTCCTGACACACCCGACTGAGTCGGGTTAGATAGTACTCATAAATGCAGGTTTTAAAGCAACAGGAGTGTGTGTGGTTGTGGAAGCTACTGCAAATTTTCTGTATATGAAACAAACACGTCGTCAAAAAAAGCAATTATACTTGTTCATGAAGGTAAAAAAGCAATTACATATTAACAACAATTAAGTTTATTTTCAAAGAGCATGTTTCTTTTTGTTTACAATCTTCGTTTCATTAATAAGTTTTCCTATTTCTTTTATTTTGTTTCCTCTTTCAATCCAGTGATCAAAATCGCTCTTCCATGGCAGATAGACATGTAACTTTTAAAGCTCTTCCTTCTTTTTGTATAATTTAATTAAAAAAAAGCTGCCACATAGCAGATAGAATAGTTCTGGAACATTTTTAATAAAGAAACTAAATTGCTAAAGCAGTGGGTAACGGCAAGAGCGAGAATTGGTCGGGTGAAGTTCAAGGAATGTGGAGAGTTGCTGAACTCAAAAAGACTCTCTCTGCAGATGAAATGAATTCATGATTTATTGAAGTTGTGTGAGATCAGCGATGTTATATATGGAAGTAAGACATGATGTTTGAGGGAGAATGAGATGGGAATTTTGAGAAGAACCGAGAGAGCGATGGTGAGTACAATTTTGTGTGGTATGAAACTGATGGAGAGAAGGAGGAACGAAGACCTATTGGACCGGAGATGCTGGGATTGAAGGAAACAGTGGTTCAGATGGCAAAGGCGAATAGAGTGAGATGGTAGGGGCATGTGTTAAGGAGGGATGATGGGCATGTTTTGAAGAAGGCATTGGAGTTTGAAGTGAAGGGAAAGAGGAAGCGAGGAAGACCGAGGAAGACATGGAGATCGCACGTGGAGGAGAGTAGGAGTGTTGGTTTGAAGAGGGAAGATGCAGTAAATCGAGCGAGGTGGAGAGTGGGAATGGGAGAGATTGCTGGAAGAGTGGGGTAAATCCGGCCACCCTCGTTTACGAGGAAAAAACTGGGTCTAAACTGGATTGATGATGATGGTGGTGGTGGTGGTGGTGGTGCTGGTGGTTGTGCTGGTGCTGGTGCTGGTGGTTGTGCTGGTGCTGGTGGTGGTGGTGGTGGTGATGGTGCTGGTGATGGTGATGATGATGAAATTGGGGATTTTTTTTTCTTTTTTTCTGACTGGCCCTTCAAGTTTTGAAAAAATAATCTTTGCTCCCACAAACTAAATTGGTTTGGCCAAATTATGTAGAATTCGACTACTAATACATTTGGTCATGTATAACTCAACAATTGGCTATCTATGTAACTACAACTTCGCCAAGATATCTTTTTTGCATCAGCGAAAAAAAAACTGAGAGTAAAACAGATGAAAATTCAACCAAGTTTACTTTGGTGTTAACTAAGGGCCTCTCCAAATGAAAGTGAGACTATAGGAAGTCTGACTACTCAAAGTCAGGTAAGGGCAAAAAAGAGGAAATGTTTGCTTTCCATTGTTCATCTATCATAATTTTTTTACAGCAAACAAACATGGAAGAGAAAAATGTATAACTGGTGTCAAAAGAAGGGATTATGTTGTAATTTGCCATTTTCCTTGGGGAGGTCTGGAGGAAAAATGTAAGTGTTTACAAAACCACTATGATTATTTCACACTTTTCTGACCAAAACAAAAGAGAGCTTTTGGAGAAAATAGTTAGGAATGAGCCAGAAAAACATAGCGACAACCTGTCAGTAATTAGGTTAGATGCGACATGGAGTTCCCTCTGAAGGCATAAAACTGAATGGTACACTTGTAAACACTGAACCCAGGGTACCTTGTGTAATCTGTTTATTAAATAACTTGGAGTCTGAGCTTAGTGTGTATTGTAAGTCACAATTCACCTTAATGCTCTACTAAATCACTGCAATGGAATCTATTTGGAAAACAAATTTGAGCAGCTGGATTCCCTAAGCTATCTGTGGGCCCTACCCTACACCTACCCGTTCTTCCACTTGAAGCTAAACTGGACTTCTGGATACATAGAGGTGCAAAAGATTTTTTTAATTTTTAGGGTGATATTGTTTTTGGGTACTAACTGAATACAATAAAATATTTTTTTTGTAATATTATTGACTGATGGATATAAATGGTTATTTTCAGTTCTGCAATCAAGTTATAAAATAAATAAATTACTTTATTTCAGTCATTGTATTTAGCTTTGTTAGAGCTCAAGTTTAAACAGACAAGAGTAAACTCAAGAAGAGTAGGTTAAATATCCCAAATGACCAGGAGACAAACCATTTGGTATTTTAACAATTTAAATGGTTCAAATTTTCCCAAAAAAACAGGATGGCCAGGATGTCTATTTCTTGGCCTAATTTATCACCTACCTGAACCAAAAAATCCAGAGTATCCCCCAGGGCCAATGTAAAGAAATCCTTAAATATTTAATCGTCCAGTTATTCAACAGACGAAAAATATACTACAGACTAGGTAGATAAGGCATGTTTGGATGTTCTAGTTCTGGTAATGGCAGTCACTTTGTAGGATTTCACAGCAGATTAATATATACTGTTGCTC
>JAOTRI020094511.1:0-13645 GCA_028564885.2 Zoanthus sanctaehelenae | reverse complement strand
CTTGGCCTCCTGTCTACCGGTTTGTATACATCATATTGGTTCAAACCATTCTCATGTAACTATCTCTCTCTCCCTCACACTCCTTGGCCTCCTGTCTACCGGTTTGTATACATCATATTGGTTCAAACCATTCTCATGTAACTATCTCTCTCTCCCTCAACTCCTTGGCCTCCTGTCTACCGGTTTGTATACATCACATTGGTTCAAACCATTCTCACGTAACTATCTCTCTCTCCCTCGCAAAAGTACTGCACAAAAAATACAAACTTTAAACTTGTTTGAAAGGCGTGAAAAAACTCGCCATATCTTTTGAGTCTATTCTCTAACAAATGACAATTTCATCTTGAGTAATAGCTCAAAAAACATTTTGATTCATACATTCAATTTTTTTTTCAATGGTTTGGAGATTATCTCGAAATCAGTTAATTAATTTGTAAAGTTGCGCATACGGAAATCTTTCAATGAATGACGATTGCTTGCGTTGTATTACTTAATAGTTAATTCTTTTTTTAATTGTATTTTTTATTGAAATGTTTTTAGTTTTATTAACATTTTTATTGTAATAATTTTGAAGTGCGTTCATGCGTTAACTGTTATCTCTTAAGGTGTAAGGCCTTCCTTCCAACTCCCTTCGCTATAGCTTGTTTTCGTCTTTTGCTGTAAAATGTTGTTTATCAAATCTTTTTACTCAAATGTTGTTGGAATTTTACCAAAAAGGTCACGTTTTCAATTGTAAAACAGCAGTTGTTTATCTTTTTAGCGAATGATAAACCTTTAATAGTTTAGCATGCGCTAAAATGCATATAATAATAAACTTACAAAATATCAGAGTTAGCGATTCTAAAGTGCCCAAATAAGATTTAACTTCAAGAAATATTTGTTGGATCATTTCAAATAATGTGTAATTGTTAACTAAGTTGTGTACTTGTAGTGTAAGGAGATCTAAAGTTTCGGACCTTGTAGATTTTGATTTTGATCTAGCAAACATTAAATAAATCTCGATTATTAGAAACTTCTTCTTGTCCAAATTGCTAGTAATATTTAATGCATTATGTTGAGTCAAATAAATTTTTTCCTCAAAGTTAAAACTAGTAGTTTAATTCAGTCTTTTCATGTGCACTGTTTAACTCATTTGTGCGTGGGATTTACGAAAGCAGTATTTTTTCTGTTTTAGATAACAGCTTTTGTCATTATTCATAACGTACCTGGTTATCTAAGAAACCGTTACAGTACTTTTTATGCCTGGTTCGGACAATATTCTTTGGAGGTAAGACTGAAAAATTTTAAAAGAAGCATGTGTTTACAGTTTAAAAACCTTTTTTTTTTCACCTCGTGTTTTGCTCATCTTCGTGGTTTGGGGAAGTATGTAGGTGTTATTGCTGTAAACATGCCCTCTCTAATGTCACGTCCTCTAGCTTTTAGACAAATAAACACTTTTAAAGATTCTTTGGCTTAAAAAATCAATAATCGTATTAAAAGAAATGATTAAAGCACATCAGTATTCAATAATAGGAACGCGATCAAGAACTGTTATTTCGTTGTTCAACTTAATGTAAGATATGAATTTTAAGCGTTACTGAGATTTGCGTTCACATGATTACTTAGTGCAGAGCAAAGCATGTTTGATGCGAACAATTGATTTGTACAATTAAAACGCCCGTAGAATGAATGCCGAAAGCTCATTGTTATAAATGTTCGTCCCGAGATCGTTTTTTAAAAGTTAATTATCTTCAAAACAGTCATTTTTGAGATTTACTGTAAAATTTGCTAATCATAAGTTTGTCTACCCAAAATTTTGCATAAGCGTTGTTTCCAGTTTCTCTCGGGTCGTTTTAAGTTCCAAGAGACAATAAAAACAATGATTATATTTAAAAATGTAAAATTTTGGGTAGAAAAATAAAGAGTATTATGGTATTTTTGGTACTGGCTAATTAAACAAACATATGTGTTCTTTATAAAAATTGACTCAAGTTCCTTAAAGTCGACTATTTAGTCCATCTTGGCACTTATACACAAATGAGTTAATAAAGTGTGAGGGAATTTTTACTGTATGTTTTTAAAGGTATTACTGCATCGACACGATCTTGAGATTGCCAAGACGTGATTCATTGTAAATAGTAAATCAACAAAACAAGGTCAAGGATGGTGTTCAGAGTCGTGCCGCAATTAAGATCGATTGTCTAGATTTTATATTAACTTAAATTCTTACGAAAAAACGGGTTATATCTAGAGAAATAGTAGTATATATAATATTTATCTTCCTGAATTGAATTATTTTAAGTACGAAAATTAAAGTTGGCATTGTTAAAGAATTACATCTTAATGTCGGATTTGCTTAAAATCAAAATACAATTCTGGATTACGATGAATAGATCATCCATTTTCAATCAAATTTGCTTGTTTCTGACGTCGTTCAGTAGGCATACGAGGGTTTTTCCTGTTATTGTTATAATTCAACTTCAATTGAAAGTAGCCGCCTGGGAATATTTTGTATTTTTCCTTATTTTTTCATTGTTCATCAATGCCTTAGGCTTAGAAATATTCCGCTCTATAATAGCTCTTACGTGATTTAGTTGTATTCTATTTTGTTGGTGGTATTATAATTGAATGGCTTTGATGAATAAGCGGACAGTTATAATGGTGTTGCCAGGAATAATACCACAACCGAGCTGCTAAATAAATTAAAAATAAATTTGTCGTCAGAAGCCTTTGTTTCATTTCCAATGTTTAAAGAAGTGGCGTAATTTTGGCAATGCATTTTTTAATGGTTTGTTTATTCTACGTACGAACTTCAACTGCTTGTTTAGCACCGTTTCATGCAGGCATTGTATGCAGAGATTCATTTCCGTTTTATTGTATAATCGTACATTCTTACATTTCTTCATCTTCATTCTTTTAATTTCTTCTTTAATCACCTGTTTCCAAGTTTTATTTGAAATAGAATTCCGTAAGGTTTACTTATTCGTTTGTGCAAAACTCAAACTTTAAACACCGTTCACAGCTGTTTTTGTTTGCGTGACATGTATACGTGATATTTTTTGTGCTTATATAATTTTATATCGTTAAGTTTGGCTTTGCGGCTGATTTCAAAAACTTTATAATTATTCATTGTTGTTTTTGTCTTGGTGAACCTTCCGTCTCTGAGATTTTGCCGGTTTCGCTAATTTTGTCTTGTACTCAAAAAAGCATTTCTTGCAATCTCACCATATTAATCTCGTCCGACCGCTGTCAAGGAATGGAAGAAATCAATTAACTCTACGAACGTATCATCAACTTCAGTGATCCAATGTTATGTAGTCTGTCGTTTCTGTTGCTAAGATAAATATTTTCCGAGTCAAGTGGCCCATAGAATCATCGCATATTTCCAGATTCTAGATGTAGTGTTAAGGGGATGAGAGACATTGACTCCCCCTGGACGAGACACACTGACTCCCCCTGGACGAGACACTAATCCATCGCAGGTTAGAAAAAGATGGTACTCTATAACCGACCTGGCGTGCAGGTATGGAAAGCGGAGTCAGCTTTGCCAGAAAAGATACTCAAATCATAGGTGATTACATGTTAAAAGGTCCAGCTATCCCACTGTTGTGTTTTGAAGGCAGATATCTCACATGATATCACATACAACACTCTAAGGAGAGTAGTTTTAACATTTGTTTTCTTAAAAATAGACTTGTTCAACAGACGATTTTTTTAGGCTATAGTGTAATATATATTTTATTATGTTTGTATTATAATATATATAATAAAATAAGATAATATAATTAGATCAATAGTTATGTTTATATTTATTCTAAAAACCCGCCATTCCCAGTCACCTAAGTACTGTACTCCGCGAATAAACTCCATTAAACACTACCGCATGAGATGAAAACTATTTATGATACTGCCGTACTCAGGTTCGCATCGTGTTTGAGCCTGCGAGCAACGATATGCTTAGGATATGTGTTCGTCAAATTCAAAAATAGACTTTGATGAATCAACAAAATTCTTAGTTCAGTTTATCATATAACATACAAATTACTTACGGCAAAACTTCTGATTTGTACAGGTTGCGAGTGAATAAGCTCAGTATACCATTGGGTTTTTCTCCGTTTTGAAAATAGAACATATCCTTAAACGTGCTACCAAGATAACCTCTGAATGTCTTTCCTGTAACGAACGTCTTACTCATTTAAATCTACCCTCTCTTCAAGAGCACATGAGATGAGATGTGTCTTGGTTTTTACCCGATAGTAAAGCGACCCGAAGAGAGAATCAACAATGTTTCACCACCAATTAGCAATCAAGTTTATTCTTTACGGAAAGCAAGAAATGTATAGAACTAAACGTTTTCAGAACAGCTTCATATCTGATATTTAGTAAAGAATAGGATGCATCTTTTCATTATTGAAAATATTATATATCTCAAGAGTTGTAACCTTGAGTTTTTTAATTTTTTTAATTTACCATTCAAGAATTATTGAATACTATTATTTTTATTGCCAATATTAATTAGTAGAATCGGTTTCTGAAGAATAATTCTTCTTTGCCCGATTTAAAATCTCCTCTGTAATGCTTTTGTTTTTTTCTCCAGCGTATGGTGTTATTGCTTTTCAGTCAAGAATTTTCCTTAGTGATATCAATTAAATATATTGGACCGCTTGTCTTTCATCCCAAATTCTTCGTTCCATTCATACTCGACTCAACTAATATTAAGGCGTCACAAAACTCTACTACGTTTACTGACGTGACGCTCGTATGAGTGTTCGAGACCTCACGCTGTGTTCAGAATAAAGCTTTCCTCCAGATTTTTTATTGACCAGAAACCGCATTCTTTCAGCTCATTTTAGAGTTGACCTTTTAAGTTTATTGGTGTTAGTTATTTTTTGACGTAATGTTTTTAAGACCAAAGAGCGCTTTATTCTGTAAGATGATTAATTTATCCTAACTTAACTTTTTTTAAATATTTCAAATACTTTCAATAAACACTAAAGTCAAAGATTCGCTGTATTTATAATTACAACCATCTATGACACCATTCTAGTTTCCAATGAAAAAATTTAACTTATTTCTAAAACAAATCGTCTTTCTTTTATATTTTTTATACAAGTCAATGATCAATGAGAGTATTTTGGTACAATATATAATTATTGATAGTCTTCATTTATTAAATTTACAACGGATGTAATAATGAAGTGGTTAAACTTATTATTGATGAAGTAACAAATACCAGAATAATGGAGATCATGTTGATTGAATCATATAAAATCCTAAGTGATAGAAAAAATTACATTAGGTTTTCAGACCTGGTATTTCCGCAGAAACCATATAATCATCTCCACTGAGTGTTACTGTCAAATAATCTTGGTATCAACAGCAACACATACTTGAAGACCTCTGATAAACTTAATACTTTAAGAATATAATAAAATTGCTTTCTTACTTCAGATAGTAAATGCTCTTAGCTGACCAGTAGGGCCAAAACAGTTAGGTTGATCTATAGTGATGGTTGAAAAATTATAGGGCTGTTAGAAACACGCGAAACTGTTTGCGTTTCAGTAAACCCAGGGTTGTCGCTAGCGTCGGCTTCCGGCGAAATTCCCCGGCTGAGAAAGTGGTAATCGCCAGCTGGATTTGGCCGTCCATCACTCGGGAAAAGGCAGCAAACCGTTTTTTTAAGCCGTTTTTAACAGCGTCAAAGGAAACACCAACCGCCAGACAATTTTCTTAGCAACAACCCTGAAACCCAATCATCTTTTAACTCTAACTTTCTGGCGTTATAAAAAAAACTAGTATCCACAAATTGAAACTTGCAATTTCTAAAATTCAATAGATTGTTTTTTAAAGAAAAAGTAAAATATAAATACAATTAGTTGTTCGTCTGAAGTACTGAAAAGAGAGAGTATTGAAATACCATAGACTCTTGTTACTCGAAGTTTTATGAAAAATAAAAAGCAATTAACATTCTTGTTAATTATAACTTGACGTTTCGTTTTGTTACAACACACATATATACTAATTTAGTATCACCCAACTAGTGGACTATTGCAAATCCAGCATTTTGATTGGCTACGCTACTAGTGGTCTATTAGTAATAGTCATCGAGTAGCGAAATTCAACGGTTTTGAAGACCGGTTATTGCTTTTTTTTATTTTTTTTTGCCGGTTATTGCTTTTTCTGTCTAACTAGTTAGGTGATACTAAAACAATTAGACCTCTCGGCCTCATGGACTACGACTTTAAATAGTCCATGAGGCCGAGAGGTCTAATTGTTAAGTAGGCCCCAATATGGAAATTTTACCAAAGTTAATAAACAAACATGAAACACTGACTAAAAAAGCAGCTCACAAAACTACAGTTTGAGCAACTGCATTTTATTATAAACTAAATAATATGTGCTCTCAAAACTACGCAACGAAATTAATTACTAAATATAAATACTGATTAGCAAAACATCTACAAACGATTGGATTTTCAATAGTTATGTATGATAAACGTTCGCAAAAAAAATTCCAATATGCTTGAGATTGTAAAAAAACTTAATATAGAAACAAAATTCAATACAATGGCTTGAACGAGAAAGAACACATAACAGTTTTCACAAAAACCTGATAATCTTTAGAGACTTATGTGGTGTGTTAACTCGTAAGTTCATCAAAAGCTAGGGCTAATTCAATACAAACCACGCGACCGATATCAGATATCAAAATTCGCCAAATATCTTTAGCATCGTAAAAATTTACAACATAAATTAGCGTCTATAGTAACATGAAAAGCTTACTGAAAAATGATACCATCATAATAAAACCATAAATTTACTATGTTGTGATCGAAGTGAGACAATAATTATTTGATAACCAATTCCGCTGGGAATATTGCATTTGTTTACACAAAATAATTACTGGAAACTTCCCACGCGAGAAAGTCTGCCTACTGTCTGACGGCATCAGTCTCAAGAGCAAATATTTGGTTTTTGGGCGAAAATTTGGGAAACTTGTAAGTGATCGATTTGCTAGAATTTTACTGATAAGAACGTGAGCGGTTAAACGAAGTTTTGAAACGTAACAGAGAAGAAAAGTTCTTGTTTATAATACTTTTATAAAATGACCTTACCTCCTTCAAGCACTCAAGTTCGTGTTTTTGAGATTCATAGTTTGTCTCCAATTCGTCATATTGCGCTTGAAGTGTCTGTTTTTCTTCCAAAACGGCCAATCCATACTCGGCAGCTTGAACCTTCTCTTGGCTTGCCTGTGCGAGCTCCGAGTTTAGCCGCTCGACTTCGCCTCGCAGAAACTCGTTGGAACTCATTCATAGGGCTGATAAAGTGCCACAACATCAAGCAACGACTATGCTTGGTTCCATTTAGACTTAAAAGAGACTTATTTCCAGGTAAAAAATGCAAAGTATAACAGTATCATTCAATGAACCACAAATATCACACACACTCACACCAAGAAATTTCTAATGAATGGTTACTACTGATCAGCGGTATCTCCGGATTGAATACTGATGATGTCATTAGTGGTACGTAGTCTCTAACATCACGCTGCACCGCGTGGCCTGGGCAGATAAAGCTCATAAGCTTGTATCATATTTTCGGGCTATAACCCGCGGTTTATCTATTAATTTTACCTTGTAGCAGAGAAGGTGCGGGTAATCTACCGGTGCAGGTTATCTGTGAGATTCAAAAGTTGATCTGTACCTGTGAACAACTTGTAGCATGCTAGATTGTACGCTATCAAGGGTTCATTAACGTCTTTTAAGTCTCTTTACTTTTTAAGTAAAGAGACGTAAAAGACGTTAATGAACCCTTGACGCTATCTAAACTTTGTTTAATCCAGTCAGTATCCCAGTTTTTTCTGCCTACCTCTACCACTTAAATTGGTCTTACTGTCTGAAAACGAACGAAAAATGCTGCCAGACTATGGGGCGCCGTTTGTAAATTTATTATTTAGACCATTTTGGTGCTGTTTTTCCGTTATTTGTAAATAATTGAAATTACATAAAAATTATTTATAAATAAGACGCAAGTTGCCGCTGATGAAATATATATGATTCAATTCACAAAAAAAAAATTATATAAATAATTCATAATATAAACTTATTATATATAAATCTTTATGTAACTCGAAAAATTATTTACATATCATGAATTCGAGATTGGTTTCAAACTCTATCAGTCTATGACTATGATTTATAAATAATGAAACTTGCTTCAAGAGGAAATTTTTTGTTATAAATAATAAAACTTTACCTCTCCAAGTAAAACTATTATTTACATATAATTGAAACGTTCCTTGACAAGTATAAAGCTTTGTTTATAAATAATAAACTTCAACTCTAGCGTAGATTTGTTATTTATATTAACCTGATGGAAAATCTTGTGACTTGGCGAAAAATTTCTGAAAGACCTGGTGAAATGTGTGTTGACTTGAAATTGCAGCCAAATTCAGCGAGCTCTCTTGCTTTTATAGACAGAGTTGATTGATTTTCGCATCTAAACTGTCAGCAATTGGCCGAGGGATTACCCGAAAGACTTTCTCTACAATACACATGCTAATTTTCAAAAAAGATGGCAAAATATAGAGAGGAGCTACCCTAGAGTTCGATAACACTTGCTTTAATAAGATTTAAAACCAATAATAAATGATATGGGAAAAGATTAAAATCAAGTTAAACTTTCGCTCAAAAATTGTTGTTTCGTGGTCCATTCGTTTGTTTACCTGCGATGCATCACGGGAAGTTGAAATGGTCTTTGAACAAAATAGTTTTGATGATTTCTTTTGTTTTGGGCACCAACATGGCCATAAAACTCAAGAATAATAACTCTCTTATATACACAATGATTGTGTATCAAAATAATCATAATCCTTGGCAAATGGTTATGCTTGTTAGCATTTGTTATCGTAATTGTCATATGCAGCGGCATAAATTCGTTTTACAACTTTAAAAACAAAGTTTATAACGAGAAGCCATTCCATTCTTGATGTAAAATTTTAAAATAATATTTCGGCTATCCTCCGATAACCATCCTCAGATAATTTTGAAGTACTACAAACATTGTGAATTTATCTAATTTAAGAGACTCAAGGGCATTGATTGACCTTGTTCGTTTAGTGTAGGTCTTTGTTCTTTTATAAACAATGCCTCGGATAACTTTCTTTTCTTATAATTGTTTAAACCGTCATTCAAAACTAAAAATTGTTCAATATTTACAGGCGGGTGTCCCGTTTCAAGTGAATGTTTGCATACTGATGATAATCTTGCACTATGATCTTTAATTCTTTCTGTTAATCTTCTGCCAGTTTCTCTAATATAAAATTCACCACAACCTTCATGCCTGCACATAACTTTATACACTTTAAAAACACTTGAACATACAGTCGACTCCAGATAACTCGAACCCTCGATAACTCAAACCCTCACTAACTCGAACCTCGCGCTAATTCGAACCAACATCGATTTCCCGTGAATTTTGTTCAAACATTTACAGTAATTTACCCTCGGTAACTCAAAACCTCGATAATTCGAACCTCCCGCTAACTCGAACCAATTATCATTTCCCTTCAGGTCATTTTGTAAATAATTTTATCCTCGATACTATAGCTCAAACCTCGTTTTTCAAGTCGGAACAAGTAAAAGAATACAGTGCTGTAGATCAAACTTTTAATTTATTTACTGAAGCAACTGATTGCGAGTATTCTTCCAGTAATTCTGTTCAGGGTCGCTTACATTTCATCTTCATTTCATCCAGCTTTGCTGCATGCAGGTTAACTCTTTATTCGAAATGTCAATATATTTTTGGTGTACCTTGAAGTGCAGTGTACATATGGTACTTACATACCTTCCCAATCTCCGCGGTTAACTGCCTTGCCTTACATACATACAGTACTTAATTAAATTACTTAATGTACATTAATTGTACAGGATAATCGGTTTTCCTTATTTCCGGTCATTTGTTCTCGACTCCCGGTAACTCGAACCTTTTTATATTTCTCCAGAAGGTTCGAGTTATCGGGAGTTAACCGTATACCCTCTCAGTCCCAGTTGTATTGTTAAATTCTCCCAACATTTACCCGTACTTTTAATTAAACAAATTTGAGAGAAAATTATTTTTTATCTGAAGTAGCTAGTTTGTTTAACAAACACTCGTTTTTCTTTACTGATTGTCGTATTTATTTTTAAGTGGTATGTTCTGAAAAGTTTGGTACTAAATGGTTAATGTCTACTCGAGACAGTCGGAATTATAGTTTTGATCCACCTGTTAACAGTATAGAGATAAACATTCTTGTGTGGTTTTTGGTATTAAACTGAGTAACAACTGCTTTTTCATTCTCTTGCAATGTTTTTGTTTGGTTAATCTATTTTAACAAAAGAGAATAAAAACACAAACTCTTACCAAGTGAACACGCGTCGAAGCAGAAAGCGGCAGACAAAAGTTTGATCAAAAGTCGTAATCGATTCCACTACGATGTATGATGTTGTGTGGTCTATCTACATCTACATCTACATCTACATCTAGTCCAGAAATATCCCTAGGGGACAAAACGCGGGTGGTCGGTCGGGAACTGGTTATTTTTAAAATCATATTTTTGAAAGTTTTAGTGTCATTTATATTTAAGATTATATGTTGACCAGTTCCTGCCGCTGACCAGCTCCATCTTCTCTAAATAATCATTTATAAAAACTTTGTGAGCCGCTAGCGGACGATCTAAATCTCTGGCAACCGTCAGCTTAGCTCTGTAATTACATGCATGCACAAGAACCAGTCAAATTTTCGGAGGCTCATTGTTCTAAATGTTTTGGTAATTTCAGCCTCAAATTGTTTTTAATTCTGTTCTTATTTTTAGCAGCTTATCTTGAAGAAAAAACACATTAGAAACAATCGTGAATCAACCCTGTACGACTTTTTGCATGTGTTTTATGTGTTGTTAAGTTAAATTTATGTATTATTCAAGTTTTTACATAAAATATTTTAATATTTTAATATAACATTGGGAGCCTCAGTCTGAGATTGTTTTAAATTATTCGAAATTGTGTCCATTTGGGGGAGTTCTTTATTTCCTTTTGCAGCTGCCGTTACTGAAAAATTAATTTTATTCTGTGCAAAAAGGTCACAACGTTTGCCGCCAAGATTGGCTCCGCTTTGAAACAAAAGGACATGCCATTTTTACTTTGGCGCCAATTCGCTGGCAGTTAACGACGCGCCAAAGCCGCGGGTGGATTACTATACCTGTTGGATACCGCAGAAAAATGTTAACACAACAGCTTTCTGTGACTCTCTGTGGCGCCATAAAGCACGGGATAATTAAGTTTTAGTTTGATTGATTTCAGCTTCAAAAAAGAACACACTTTACGTATTCTTGGTTTTCACAAAATCCCATGAAACGCAAAAGACAATAGACATAAATATTTTTGCTCTTAGGCCATTTTCGTTTTAAAAGAAAAAGAAAGCAAACGGCGGTTACAAACATAATCAAAAGACAATTTTTGTTATAAAACATTATATCATAAAACTTAACGTAATAGACATAGCAACCATGTTGGTATACAAAACAAAAGAAAAAATCAAAATTCTTTTTTTAAGGCTGGTTTCTATATAATCTTTCTTCTATACCCCGACTAAATATTATTATTCTTCCTCAAGTTGCGACAATAAGCGGTTCTCACGTTCTTGTACTTTTATTCTGCTTCTGAAGCGTCCACGTTAAACTTCTCTCCAATTTTATTCAATTTGTAAACAGGAAAAAATTTGCTTTCTTAATCACGACTGCATTTATTGTAAAGCTAAGGCATGAAATCTGCTGTGTTAAAAAACTCTGTTAACACCTCCATTTTGAAACACTGTGGAGTATTATGGGTTAGTTTTGGATCGCTCATGCAATCTTTCCAATCGTCCCGGTCGCCCGAGAGTGGTTTCAATTAAAGTATTTACATTCTCTCGCAATCGCTCCGACGTCCGGATAAAAGTCGTAGTTCTAGATTTATTTAATCTTCCCGATTGTTCCGGTCTTCCTCGATCGTCCGTGATCATTACTGTGGTGTTCCCATTAAGTCGCTTAGGTCGCTTGGTATCATTTTCAAAAGACTAGAACGATCTGGAAGACTCGAAAGATTATATGGAAACTAGGCTTTAAGAGTACCGACCAACATGGCCGCCGTGACTTCAAATAAAACCAAGCAATTATTACTTAGTTATGTTAATGCTTTTGATGATCTAAAATTTTTAGTTTCAGCAGGAGTCCATAAGTAGGAGCGAGCAACTCCCATAATAGACCTATGTCACGGCGTTTTTACAAACTGGTTTATTTTTAGATCGCTTTTAGCAGGAAATTTCAATAGAAATTTCAGTCCCGGAGAAATCAGATAGTTCATACAAACTAGCAATGATGTTATTGATCAAGTCTGGACGCATGTGATTGGTTTGTATTCGCAATAATTGAACTAAAAATAAGTGGGAAAGTAAAAACTCCGAGACAATAGAACATTGAAGTTGCTCGCTCCTACTTATGGGCTCCTGGTTTCAGCTTTAGCAAGTTCCTGTTTTAGATTTTTTCTACTTATTTCAAACGGTTCTTATGAAAGAAGCATGGTTAGGAACAAATCCCCAGAGAAACCTTACTGTTTTAAGCTCCGAGGGGATAGGAACAGTTGTTCACAAACCAATTATATAGCACTAATCTAATATAGTTGAAGATGAATTTTTACTTTGTAAACTCAAGCTTATAATTATGTAAGTAGAATTTTAATAAATTTTATCGCATCTGTCTTAGTTTAGCATTCATTGATAATTGCAGATGACATATTCTACCAGGTCCTTTGTAAAATTGTACCGTTATGTTAATAAATTGTTCAATAAACTAAACTATAAAGAGAGCCTTATAGGATTGTTCACCTTTTCTTGAAGAATGATATGAAGAAAATGCTGCTTGAATTTTTGCTTAGCCTAGAGTTAATGTAACCAGCCTTAGTGCACAACCCATGCAGCCTTCGGGGAGTTGAGATGTATGGAAAATTTTTAGTCAGTGGCGGTAGAATTGTAACACCCCTTAAGCAAACTCGTTTTTGTGATACATTTGGCGGAAAATACTACATTATTTGCATTCAAAGCAACTCGATTAACAATAAAGTGGTTTAGTCCTAAATTATTTAATATCAACTAAAATCTTTTTTATCGACCCAGTCAAGTTCGAAAAGTAGACGAGTTAATCTCCTGTGTAGTTTTATTGTTTCTTATCCGCTTCTCATTTTCCTGTTCCTCTTCACATGTTGTTTTATCGTTGGGCTTTTTGCGTTCTACTTCAAGCTCCAACTTTAATTGCTGGATTTGATTTTCCTTCTAGAATTAAAAAGATGAAAAGTTGGAATCGATAACAACTGTGGCATGCATTACAGCGTATAGCCGGACATGATTATTATATTTGTATTCTAGCGTAGTATCAATAGCCAACAAGATATAAAACATGCACCAAGTTACCTAGTGGCTCAAATTTCACTACCTCTGTCAAAGGTAAAATATTTGCCTTCCAACACAAGCTTATGTTAACGCTTATATTCCGCGGCAGCCTTTTTTTAACCCTTTCAATACCAGTTTTATTGTTAAATTCTCCCAACTTGTTCCTATACTTTCTATTGAACAAGTTTGAGAGAATTTTAATGTTAAT
>JAOTRI020094500.1:0-15107 GCA_028564885.2 Zoanthus sanctaehelenae | reverse complement strand
AAGTCACGAGCACTGCTCCCTAAGTCACGAGCACTGCACCCTCAGTCACGAGCACTGCACCCTAAGTCACGAGCACTTCACCCTAAGTCACGAGCACTGCACCCTAAGTCACGAGCACTGCACCCTATGTCAGAGCACTGCAGCCAAAGTCAGAGCACTGCATCCTAAGTCACGAGCACTGCACCCTAAGTCACGACCACTGCACCCTAAGTCACGACCACTGCACCCTAAAGCTAAATCATGATCACAATTTTTGAAAGTAAACAATGATTATTTGTTTTTGGGAGAAAAAAAAAACATTGTTGAATGTTACATAAAAGTTGAACATTGAAAATTACTATAAAATTAAAAACAATGGGATTTAAAAAAAATGCAGTTTAGGCGTTACTACTAGAGCTCTACTTTGACTGAGTAAGAAAATATTTATAAAAACCTCATACACAACTAAGATCTCGTACATTAGTTTAATTTATAATATTATCAAAGATAAAATAATTTGGTTACCATGAACATATAATCTTGAATTCTTTTCAATCGGATGACGGTGATGTATTACTCTAAGTACACACTCATAAATTCCAGAATCACTTGTCGTTAAATTGGAGATTGTAAGGACACTTGTCACCATACCGTTTGAAAATGACGCAACAATTCTGTTGCGACTGTTCTGGTGGATTTTGTGAGTATTTATTGTTGTTTCCGTACCATCTTGTAAGATTGTGTTCACTTTTAGCCACTCAAATGTTCCCGCCTGGCTTTCGCATAAGAAAGTGACATTGGTTCCGGTAAGAGCTGATTGATAGTGGGCCGGTTTAATTACAACACCGGGCACGACTAGACAAAAAACAATATTTAGGAGTCAATAAATTTTGTCTTATCATATAAAATTTTAGAGAAGTTAGTATGGGTTGGATATTTTTACGAGTCTTGTAGTATCTACACAGGATGAGCAAAAATATCAGGCATACAACATACTTAAATGTCTAAATCTTTTTACGAGCCTAGTGGCCTCTTGAGACGCCCCTTATCTCCGGTTTCTACTGTGTTAAACGGTTGAGAGTCTTTGACTCCCCTTGGACGGGACACTAATCCATGGCAGGTTAGTTTCCAGCAGATGCTACTACTCATTTACATACCTCGGAAGGATGGAAAGCTGAGTTGGCTTAGACGGAAAAGAAGGTCACACAAATATTCGAATCTCGGCAAAATGCCTAAATCGAAATAGGGACCTTGTGGCAGGAAAGCAGAGATCTTACAAACTGCGTCAACCACGTCCGCCCTACTGTGCTATTACAGACTGTGAACATAAACTATAAGATTCAGTACAGTTTCAACAAGAACATTTTCATTTTTTATTACCTTCAGCCTGAGCTTGAGCTGAAGTATTCAAGTGTAAAATAGGTAAATACCAACAATTACCAATTTAAGTATTTTGAAGTACTTAATAAACTTAAGATGGCTTTAAACAGGGTTGTTATTCCAACCTCCTTTAAACCCACCTCCGTTTATACCCACCCACACACTAACCCTTTTGCAAATTCTCCCTACCACCAACCAAAATATATGGATCCACAAATCAAAAACCATCCACTTACCATTATTAATAACGACGGAGAAATCTTTTTGTATATGTAGCCCGGATTTTATTGCTTTACATCTGTATTTCAGGGCGTCATTTTTGTCAACTCTGTTAATTGTAAACTTTCCATTTTTTCCTTTTACAATCTTGTTCCCATCAGGCATGAGTTGGAGATAATAGTATGGTAGAAGGGGCGAAACCCTCTTCCATAGCGTAACGGTTGCTCCTTTATCGTTTGTCCTACAATCTATTACAACGTTGGAGCCAAAATATACCATCACGACCGTAGAGCTATTTAGAAACCGAAAATTCTTGACAGGATTCCCAAAGCACATCCCTACATAGAGAGAGTAAATTTTAATTAAAATAATCAGTGCGAGTTTATAAAGCTGCCTAATACAAATCTAAGATAGATTTGTTTACTGTGTATATTTTCATTTAATTATTACTATAAATATAATATACTCAAATTGAGTTTACACTTTTCATTTAGAAAGTTTTATTTGGCGGTTCTGTTATGAGTTGTTGTTTACTTGCAAATGGCGTAATAAAAGAGTGTTCCAATTGAAAACTGCGAAAAAAAGCTTCCTTCAGCACAGCAACAATAGCTTATAACGGTGCAATACTTCTTACAGCAAAATATCTTGAAGGCCTAAACGTTGAAAGTAGGTCAGATGTAACGGGTCAATAAATATACGCTCTTATTTTATAAGAACCTTTTTTATAAGAACATGAGGCCGAATATCGCCAAAAATTCAAGAACATGTTAAAAACGTGCTGAGGCTGAGAACATTTATTTATGATGAAATAAGTCATACAGTGTTACTGAAAAATAATTGTTTGGGCTTCTTGACTAAACTCTAAAGTTTGCAGATAACAACTTTACATCATACAGCGGTTTTTCATTTACCAAATTGCAGTTCTCAGGCAAGAAAGTCAGTACAAAAAACATATACAAATCAATGTATACATCAAAGTACAACATACGATACATGCATTATATTTATTGTCTAGAATCAGAAAAGATAATTTATTATATGATATGTTTAAGAACGTATGAAGTTGATATACCAAAAATATTTAAGAACGTTCAGCCTCAGTCGAAAAATTAGACGTTCTTTTAAAAAAAGAGTGTATAGCCAATATTGAAATACGTCAAAAACATATTCACAGTATGGGTGCATCAGATACATTTTATTGTTCTTTGAAGAATAATTATCAACTTAAATAATTTCATATAAACAATTATGCGGAAACAAAAGAACTCAGAAAAACTGAGCTCCATATAGGAATCGAAAGTAATAAGCAAATCGCCTCAAAGAATTCTGGGTAGAGCAATGTACTAGAGATGCGATGGGTTTTGTCTGTACCTAGACCTTGTTTTCATGTTGACACCGCACCTCAGTTTATTTTTTGAAACTGGTTTTATTTTTTTGAAACTGGTTTGTTCTTGATTATAAGCATTTATTCTATAAAATAACAGTTTATAATGAAAAACAAACCATATATTATACTATTTTCTACTCCGTAGAAATTAAGAACCTAATTAAGAACTTACTTAGCCTAAAATTCCATTAGGTATCGCAAAATATAAGAACCTATTTTGCCGAACTCTAAAAAAATAGGTTCTAACACGCGGGTTTTTACTGTATTGCCAAGGTTCAGATTTTAATTGTTAAGAATATATTTTGTCATGTTTAAAACAAATTATTGAAATGATTAATTCCTTTGATGCTCTTCGATACGACTACAGTCATTTCAAAAATGGAAATTCCTAGTAAACAGTATCCTCGAGACATTCGAAACAATATTTGGAGCGTAAAATTGACCTAAAAATAATCATATCCGGGCTCGAACCGAAAAAGATACTTTAATAAAAGGAGTGCGCAAGAACAAACTTGCAATAGTACGATTATAGTTAATTTAACATAAGCTGAGTGCTTTGAAGTTTTTAAAGTTACATTTCATACACGAAAAATTATTAGTGCTTTTTTATAAATAAGCTTTCTTCACCAACACGTTACAACAGTCGTCCCAAAAAAAAGCAACAATAAGCTAGAATTAAGCCCTGTCTAAACAGTAAACGATCAATTTCTTATGTGGATATTCCATTTGACAGTTTTTATTTGCTAATTTATAAGCGCCATCTACACGAGCAAATAAAAACTGTCACGTATAAATTGTCAAATAAAAGGGAGGCGCTTAAGAAAGAAAAAATTGTAATACTAATACAATTATCTTTAAGAACATGCTTCGTCTTCATCCCTCTGCTCTGGAAAGTATTTTTCATCCTTTTCATCATAAGTCACAAAAGATATTGGGGCCAATATTTTAAACAAAAATGCATCCTGAAACATGCTGGCAATTCAACAAATGGCTTTCTTTTCAAGTAAAAGACTTACCTGTAAATAATGTGACGTAAAAAATAAATCTTAGAGATTCCATGATGGACGAAGCTCGAATGAGGAGTGTTGACGTTTAGTTCGTGATTTTCTTGTTGGCAAAATTAGGCGGGAGTTTCTATTTTCACCTTCGTGGTAATTTAAACCAGTACTTCTGATATATTTCTGCTGGAAAATAGCAAGACATATTTAATGAACACACGTAAACAACAAGGAACTGAAAACGTATATCAGTTTCCTACAAAATAAATGAAAGACAATTTCAATTATCGCATGATACATACCTCAATCGTTCTTACCACTAAGAACATTTAGATTTAAACATTACTTATACTATCCTTTGCTCAATTCATCAGTTAAGAGCCAAATCTATTCTATTGGGTGTTAGAACTACTAACTTTGATTTGATTTCTCGCATCGCTGAAAATTTTATAGATTCAAACACTCAACATAATTCCCGCTTAAAATACCGTTAATTATTTACAATATCGTTTACTGAATATGGCAGTTAAGCGCCAAAACTATTCTCTTGTAATGCAATGTATTGAACAATAGCAAAACTTCAAAACAAAAACAAAGGCGCGCGGTGCATGCGGGTTGAATATGGGCCTTTAAATAAAGACAAGGACTATCGTATACTAGTAAAACTACTTCGACCTCTCTCATCATTGAAAATATTAATTCAAACACTTATGCATTTTTCCCGCCGAATACTATTTGAAATTTATATGGAATACCTTTGCTGAATACGGCATTTGAACTCTTGGGTGTTAAATGTATTAATAAAAGAAAAGAAACAAAAAATATCTTTTTTATTGATAGGGTAATCCACTGCAAAATACTTAGAAACTTTTGTTCTAAAATTAACCGCAATAAATTTAAAATAATGACCATTGCGAGGAGAAAAATTCCGACAGTTACGAGATATTGAGTAGTTATGGTCGCATTTTTCAGCAAAATGCAACTCTGTATAATTTTTAACAAAGTATCCTAAGATTCCTCAAATAGCCAGTGTCAATTAAAGAAAGTGCACAATATATATTTGCAAGTTATTGAATAGAAAGAAAATAAAAGGTATTTGTCATATTGGTCTATTAGCTAAAGAGTAAACAAAGCTAGAATTTATACACGAATGAGCAAGAACAATCGTTTGAGTTCATTTGAACACTGAAGCATTTATTTATTTACAACCGGCCGCGTTTAGCTGCTCAGTATTTTAAAACACGGACTGAGGTATAAATTAGGAGCTAGGACAACCAACTGGCTATAAAACACGGACTGAAGTATAAAACGAAGACTGTGCATGAAAACACCGCAAAGTATTGAAGAGTGGGTGAAATCTTTCCTTTAATGGTGAAATTACAGGCTGTCAAGTAACTCAGTGCATATACTGATAAACAGACCGAGGTCGAAGGTAATTCCCACGATTCATTTTAGAAATCTATTTCTTCACAATTTCCCAATTTTAATAGTATTTCCACAATTTATTTTACTCTCTGAAATTTTGCTAGTTTTTAAGACCCAAAAACAAATTTCGCTTCATAGCCACTTTAATGGTGACATGATTGGCCATTATCCGGTTTCAGTGGCGCATAGGTATTCGCTATCCCTTGCGTTGCGGACATACCAGGTTCGACCCTTATTGGTACCTTTCATAAGGTTCCAGTTCAATGCACATGGTGAACAGTTAAACAAAAGAATCTCATTAGAATCTAGTTTGAATCTCATTATTTGACTACCATCTGCAATTGTTTTACATTCTCGGGGGATTGATTGAAACCCAGCAATTGAGATTTGTTGAAGTAGTTTGACTAGTGGTAAGTACGTTTTGTCGACTCAAAGCATGTCACTTTTACTGAATCCCTGTTTAAAGCTTCATTCCCTCTTTGAGAAAACAAACGCAAAAGGGCAAAGAATTTGAAAAAAAATAAAAACTTGAAAAACCTCTCCATTGTTTTTCTAAAGTCTTTGGCAAGCTGTTACATGGCAGCCAAAATGACTTCAATGTTACTCAGCCGCATGGGATTCCTGTGGAACTCAATTGAAATTCCCTTATAGTATTGAAATAGGACTCCTGTGTTACTTGGGATTGCTGTTATAATCTCGAAGTACTTGAGGGCAAACTTTCGTTGAACTCATTTTCCATCATTCTACGTTGGCTTTTCACATTTTTAAGCGCCATCTTGAATAACCCATCTCCTAGTGACACATGACAACTGCCTGTCCCTCACCTTGTGACGAGCAGTTTTACAATGTATAGCAACGAGCCAGTTTCAAAGCTAATTTAAAACTTTTATCAGTAAAATGCGGTATTTGGAAGAAGAAGAAGAAGAACTTTATTAACGTGTCTATTTCTTTAGCTTTTTATAAACTAATTGGGGACACGGGACCTACAGTTTAACGTCCTTATCCGAGAAAACGCGAAAGTCTAACCATTTACAGATGTTACAGCAAAGGCAGCACTTTCTCCTCAATTATTTTAAGACCCTGAGTGGTGGTCCGGCCGGGATTTGAACCCGAGACCTCCCGTTAATCCTCTTTCGTCCAAAATGACATAGAATTGTCCAAAATCACTCAAAGTACATCAGAGTTGATCTTGGAGTAACTAGGAGTAGGCCTTAGCCTTAAGCTTAAGATTCTGCTGACATCCTGTTTTATATGCAGGCGCGCAGGCAGCCAGTTTTTTTTAGTAAGCTCGGATTTACAGGTTGACAAAGCTTTTGCCAATCACATTTTTTTTTATCAATTTTTTAAAAGTGCGATGAAAATGCAAAAAGCATTTTTTGCAATGATGAATTAATTGGAAGCATTCCCAGATATTCCAAAAACTGTTAAGGAATGCAAAAGTCTTGGTTTATTTTGGTACAAAAAGCTGATTAAAAAAGTCAAAATTTGCTTAGAAGTTAGCAAACTTTATTGAGGCCAAGCTACAATCAATGACTTGGCTTTAACCTCGGTTATACCAAGTTATACGGCGAACTGGGAACATCGATTGATTAATGGGTTAACACTGCAAGCGTTGGCCCTAAAATAATCATGACAAAAACTTACTGTTATCAATTTTCCCGGCCCGTTATAACTAAATAGTCTGTCTAGTCCGTCACTCTCTAACTTTTAAGAGATGATGATTTTGATAATTTTAATTTGTTTTGAACCTATATCTGAATTTTCCCTATGTTTTTTACTTCCTTTTTATTAATTCATTGTAAGAGCACCGAGACACTGGTGGGGTGCTCCAACAACCTATTAATATTCTTCTTCTTCTTCTTCTTCTTTTTCTTCTTCTTCTTCTTCTTCTTCTTCTTCTTCTTCTTCTTCTTCTTCTTCTTCTTCTTCTTCTTCTTCTTCTTCTTCATCTTCTTCTTCTTCTTCTTCTTCTTATTATTATTATTATTGATTGGGCTAAAACGAATTTATACAGTGTAGTTAAGGGTTTTTTCGAGAAACGATTTTTGACCGTTTTGTTTGACCGAGAAACGTAAATTATATTGAAGATTTTTAAATCAAAATTTTCCAAGAAACGTGATTTCGAGGTAACACGTGAAACTTTATTTTCTATAGTCTTTGTTCTTTTGTTTGATCATTCGTGAAACGAGAAAAGCCGATTTTTTGACACATGAAACAGCGTCTTTTTTATTTTTCGAGAAACGTGATTAATACCCCACCCCCAACCCCTTAAACCACACCACCTTGTTTATTCGATCCGTTGATGGTTGTAGTTAATATAGCTACATTAAACCAAGGTTGAAAAGTGATCCAATCATTTTTCATGATTCGCCTGTTTTAAAATAGTTAACATCAAGGTAAAATAAATATAATAAATTTCAGTTCCAAACGTTTTCGATCATAGATTGTTCATCATCAGGGTAAAAGCTATCTAAAAAGTTACTTTGACCGGGTTTAAGTAATTCCGATGCCCGTGAGAAACAAGGCAACGATTCAACTTTTTTATTGAGTTCCAAACAATAAGCTGCAATGTACAACACATTGATGATTTTTTGCCTAGTCCAATTATGTAAAATTGTCAGTGTTCGCCATTCAAATGCATGGGAGGGGTTCTCTTTCACTGTTATGGACCCTTGGTCCATATTAACTTATTTTTTTCTGGCTCGGTTTGCTACAAATGCGTCTGTATTAATAATATATCGACTTTCTTAAAAATATCTGAAACCATAAAGAAGATTAGTTTCCAATGCCTATTGCTATGTCCGCAAGAATCTTTATACTTTCACAAATGCGCTTATCTTTTGATTCCTTTATCCTTTAACTCACGTGACTAATAATCCCACCGCATATTAATCGAAAAAGGTAATAGTAATTAGTTTTAAAAAAATGTCTCATAGCATATGTTTGAGAAAAACCCAGAGCTAAAATTTTTAAAATTTAAAATTAATATTCTTACATTTACCTAATTGGATTTGGATTCTTATACCTATTTTTATCACCTACTCGTTTTTTTTCTCAAGATTAAATGACAATTTTATTTAAAAGAGAATGTTTATAATACGTGGTTGTTACAAAAATAGAGTCTTATATTTTCAAACCTTTTTACAATTTTTTTGTTTCAAACTTTGTCATCACATGGTGTGTTGAACCTTTTTATACAAAAGAATCTTTCGTATTATTTCGAAATAAACATTTTGGGTTTGAACATTTTGTACAATTAACGCTTCGTAGTCGAGTTAACAAACATGGGAACAAATTGACATAAACTGATCAAGTGTACTGAAATAGATCTATTCGACTTTGTGCGGGGTGTGAGATTTTATTTCTAAATTAATTTTTGGCGACTTTTAATAAAAACGAATGGCGAATTGTAAAAAGTTTTGAATACTTAAAGTAAATATTTCAGTTTTAGGTATCAAAAATTTAATGTTTGATTTATCGGAAAGATAAATTGCGGGATAGCATTGATTGAAAAATTTAATCAAAATTTTTCAAAACATATTATTTATCCCCCAAAACTAATGGTATCCTGGTCTTCATAGTTTCAACGCTAAGTGATATTTGATGAACTTATTAAATCTTGTTTTTATTAAGGACACCCGACTCGGCCAGTTGACGTGAGAAAAAAGTTTTGCGGGTGAAAACTAATTGTATATTTGATTTTTGAATCCGGCTCGAGCTTTCAAAGGCAAAATAGTTGCCATAACATCTTTTAATTTAACGGCCAAAATCAGTCTTACCAAAAACAAAGAATTGCTTGTTGCAATAATTAATTTCTTTGCAAATTTCTATAGCCGGGTGATTTGTCACTAAAAAAGATTACATCTACCATCCAGTTTTGTTATTGATACACACCTTTACAGCTATCAGTAAAGTATATATATATGAGTATCTTCCTGCTTTTAACAAAAGCTCGAAAGAGACCGTCTTATCTCGTACTGATAGTAAAAACATTTGTTGTAAAAACTCTAGTCGGAAAAACGTTTGTTATGTTCAGTTTTTATTCAAATCATTCAAAACAAAGTAGTTAATTTTGTTTTTACAATAGATAGTCAGCACGCATGTTTTAATGAATGGAATTATTAAATCAATTTATTTTATACATGTATAGAAAAGTAATGTAACAAAACAATTTCTAATGTTCTAAAGTAAAAACCAAATCAAGTTGTTCATGTCAAATCTTCTAGTTTTAACCCGTCGAATGCAACCCTTCAATTTTCTATACTGCTGTATACAGTTCCTATGGCTATACTTTGCCTTGATATTAAAAAGTCCCTGAATCGAATCATAATTGTATTTTAAAAGTATTGTGGATCGAGTTCAAGTAATGTCTTCAAATTATACAGAGAAGCGTTCTTGTTCGCTACCAGCTATTTATAATATTTTGCAACTTTTTGCCTTTATTTCAGCTTTTGAATCATTCGCTTTGTAACTGTATACCTGGTGCTGGAAAAACATATATATATAGCATTTAATTCTTTATTTAGACAGGTTATTTTTCAATGGTTGAGGTATCGTAGGAAAAATGATTTGAAAGTTCAGGTTGTTTAATTCTATGAAATTTTATATATACCCTTAGTACATCAGGCAGTTTAGTGCTATCCAATAATCTCAAAACACCTGCTAGCTACTGAATCTGATACAAGCTTTAAAAAACAGCCGATTTGCCACCACACCAGAGCTGAAAGAAACAAAAAAATTTATTACTTTTTCCGTTCACTAAATGTTCATGCATGTTCTGCGAAAAACGTCTATGACACATCACTTAAACAGATACCGCCTTAACTTTTCCTTTTTGCTTAAAGAATATATTTTCAACTAATTAAACGACGAACTTTTAAAGAGATGTCTCTCTTTCTAACAATTCTTCGTCATAACAAAAGTCTCTAAGAAGTCGTACACGATGGGCATTTGATGCGGAATGTTGTGCACTGTTTTTAAAACCGCCAGAAAAAGATGAATCATTAAAAGAAGATTTTTGTCTTTGGTATAAGCTTGAACGAAGATTTGGTTTTTGACAATGTAGGATTTGCTTAAAAGCTAGCTTAAATTTTTGGCTAATAAATGTAAAAAGGATCGGATTTACACCTGAATTTAGATAGGTAAGTGCCTTAATCACGTCGTTACTAACTGGAGTTCCATACGTCTTCTTTGTAGCGTAAATTAAGTTTGAAACAAAAAAACTGCACCAACAAATAATGAATAGTCCAATTACTAAAGCCATTTGCTTGGCAGTACGGATATCTCGCTTGAATTTTGTTCCGCCGGCTCTTTGTAGCTTCTTACAAGAAGATCGCGCTCTCTGAACTTGGAAAATTCGAGCATACGAAAAGACGATGATCAGCAGGGGGAGAAAAAAGCTTACTGTTGCAATTGGATAAGCTTTGTACCTCCATTTCAAATGAATTATTGCTGAGAGGGCAACGGAGAATACCCACACTAACACAATAACTACTTTTACTCTCCGTCTTGTTAAAATGACCATGTGTTTAAGTGGCGCACTTATCGCTAGGCATCGGTCAAGACTTACTAAGCACAAGTTCCATATAGATGCCGCGCCGCATACAATATCAAGGCTTTTCCATATTTTCAACACCATTTTTCCTTCTGTTGAAAAAAAATAAGTAGCGTCTATTTTGAGAATCAAGAATATTGGCATAGCCAGCGAGCCAGTTAGTAATGCCCCAATGGATATGTTAATCAAAAAAGTGTTAGTGATAGTTCGTAACTCCCTGCACATGTAAAAAGTTGTAATGGCCAGAAGATTTCCCACAAAGGTAAACACAATTAACACTGTAATAAGCGAGGAGCTGAAAATCATGACAAACAGTTCATTGGTTGGTTCCTGTACTTTGGAAGAAGTTTGATGTTCTTTCGTTATCGATGTGTTGTTAAGTGCAAAATGCATTTCAGATTTTGTGGTACAACTTCCTTGGTTACAAGTGAAAACAAAGTCTGAAGCTGTAATTTCGTTTATCCAAGTGTCATCTATTTGTGTTCTCGTTAGTCAACCTCTTTATCGTCTCTTACTGAAAACTTAAGTTCAAATTTTGTTCCCTCAACTAACATAGATTGATAAACACAAAATATTCACATGCAGCAACTTCGAGAAAAGAGTACTTGAGAGCTTTTTGCAGAACCGGATCTGGCGAGCGACAGGCCATGAACTGAAATGAAGTAGTTCAGGATTTCCCCGATTTTCTTTGATTAACGTTTTGATTCGCTGATAAATCACAAATGAGTTAAGAGATCATGGTCACAGAGATAATTAAACAATAATTGAAAAGCAATACCTTAGCAAAATAGTTTTTTTTTTCATATCATAGCTATCTTGTGCTGAGACCGATTCTGTACGACCACGGAGTCAAGTTTGAATTGATTGAACGTGAGATCTATACTTTCCACTTTTGTTTCGTTGAAGAATCGACAAAGTGTATAACTAACGCTTTCAATTCGTCTGTTCTTTTTTCTGTCGGTTTATCTAGGGAAAGATTACAAGTCAGTAATATGCGGAACTTTGTTCTTTTGATGAACTGGAGATTAGCTAGATGGTCGTAGGAACACTTTGACTGCTAATTGCTAAAAACTGAGAAATGATTGACAGTTTTGCATTATGTGTTTACAAAAAAGATAGTTTTTCAATTTTGAGAACTTCAGATTTTCATAGACATATAATTGTTCAAATATATACTATGACATCAGCGGTTTCCCTAAAAATGTAACTATATTATAATGACAACTATCGGCCAATCGGACAAAACATTTGTTTGAATCTCAAAATCATTAACATTTTTTGGAATCACAGTTAAAAGAGAATATTTTATAAAATTGTTCGTCATTCTACGCCTCTCCTTTCGATCACTGGCGGTAGAATATACTTTGTTTTCGACTTGTAACAGCAGCTACCAGCAAATGTGTCAAAACATATAATTTATTGGGAAAATATTGGTTTTGCTTTTATAATGATATTCATACCTTATATAGACGTAAATTGGGAAGGTGGATTGAGCGAGTTTATCTCCCTTTTAAAATAAGTTGAAATAATGGACTTAAGTGCCTTTGAATGCCGGTTTTCATCAGCACAGGTATTATATTTATTTATCTATTTATTTATTTATTTATTTAGAATTAGACATTAATACACTAGATTTACGTAAACCATGCGAGTTTAACAAGGTATCATGGAAAAGTCCAAGATACAGCGAAGCACAGCTATTATAATTGGTACGTACGATGTCACGGAAATGAAATGAAACTATCTTCCACAATATGACATAATGAAACCTTGTAAAAGACAAGCCCCAAATTTCACAATAATTAGTATATTCTTGTCAAAATTAGATATAATTGGTTCACTTATACTGGTATACATCGACTAAGATCATAAATTTCTATGTGCATTTTCAAAAAACTGCACTTTCCTATGGTTGCAAAACGTAGGTACTGTCGATTTTAAGAATAAAAAACCTAACACAGTAGTTAGACTACTTGCCAATTCTTAGATATCTGATAACACATAATTTCGAAATCAACGAGCATTCTGGAATACCACCATAATATTGTCAATTATGGCAGCTCGAGAACTTGTTATATAGGCACATGATGCTTGGATAGATTTCTGGATAATTAACGAGCATAATTAACAGAAAGTTTTCTCAGCTGACATATGAATAAAATCAGCTGGCAATATAGTTAGCACTTATTGACTGAGACTAGGGGACTGGGGGAGTATGTTTTTTTGGTTCCGAGCCTGTCGATGTTTCGCAAGGTAGGCGCTGAGGAAAATATGGCCGTTGAGAAACCACAGAACATCGGCTTTCCCGCAGTTAGGCTCATAATTGTTTTATTATAAACCGCCAATCAAATAAGAACAAAATGTAGCTTTTAATTTTTGTTCTCTTGTACAAGCTTGTGTTTTGCGAACTTTTGAAATCACATCACTTACAATTAACTTCCGGTTTTGTTATTTACCAGTCCATAACATATGTTGCCCGCCGAGCGCTTGGTTGACGAAAAGCAGCTAAGTTACTTGCATGTGTAGGGTCCGCGGAGCGATTATTTTTTGAGGTGGAGTGTAGTAGACATTGTATGGAATTTTTCAGCATGGCATTACGTAACATTAAAACTTTTATTGATAGAAAACGAAATTAACAACTTTTATCAATGAAATAAACATTTACAACCAAACAGAAAATGTATAATAATATATATCATTTTAAACTACGTTATCATTGAAAGCTGAAAACTTGCCAAAATATCTTTTACGGTTATCGTTTCGTGCTACAAATTCATTGGCGACATCGATTAGATTTAGTTGATCAGTTCTTTCCTTATGTATATGAAGTATCGCAAGACTGTTAAGACGTGTTTGAGTCATTGTTGATCGAAGCCATGTCTTCAACCTTCTAGCTGCAGAAAATGATCTCTCTCCTTGCAGTAGCACGTGTTGTGGGATTGACGTAAAGCAATTTGCAAATAGAGATTATCTTTGTTATCATACTCTTTTCTTCGGGAGATAAACTTTTACTTTTTCCAAAATATCATTGAAACAAACTGCTACCGAATCTTTCAAAAGAACTTTGAAAGTTGACAGTTGCGCTTTTAAAAATTGGATGTTTAGATCATTGCCGTAATTTCATTTGTTTCAATGAATTTCATTTGGCAGAGTCACGTCCTCTCCTTTCAAACTCTTTAACAATAGGAATTCCAACCGTCCATACGCCAAAAAACTGGTCTGATTAAAACGTTCTGCAATTGCAGCTATCAACACATCAAAGCCTTGAAGTATATTCTTATGTAATAATCTTTTGCTGTTTCAGGAAAAGAGTCCTGCCCTTCTCCAATTTCATATCTTGAGGAGCTCGTTTCCGTCTGGGTAAAGTAGGTGCTGCAACTGTTCCGTGACTCTTGCTTTTGATTAGCACAACACTATAAAAACTTTCAAACGACTCATCATCCTGAGACTCTGAATTATGTCTTTCGTTAACGTCGCCATTCTTTGCCCGCTGACGGCGGACATTTTTTTCTTTCTGAAGAGTTTTAGAAAGGTTGTCAGCGGTGTGCGAACAATATTTCAAAAAGATTTAAGGTAGAAAAGAAATTAAAGCTGTTCATTTAAGATTGACAACCAAGTATCTATCCTCTTACGTCTGGCTCCAGTTTGGCCGATCCTCAAGACAAGTATGCTATTCCTCGAGAAGAGGTGCATAGTTCTCCAGGATCCGCTTGAAGCTTAGAGCCCTAACAGTCCATCTGGTTGGGCAATTAAAGGGGTGTTATCCCTCCTACATCGGCATTATCACCTGCAATAATGGATTTGCCCAGGAGATTTTTACGTTTTGGAGAATGTTTCATCAAAGTCACAATCTTTCTCGCCGTGCTCATTGTAACAGCTAGTATTCTGCAGTTTTTCGTTGCATCTTTAACTATGCTAAGGCTAAGAGAATGTCCATGACAGTGAGTAATATGGGCTTTGGGTTGAATATTCTGAATTTGTTTTGCAACACCTGCTTTACAGCAAAGCATATTACTACCTTCATCATAACATTGTCCTCTGCAATTAGACCACGATAGCTGAAGACGCGCAAATGTATCTTTAAGCTTGCGGCGCTTGTTGACCATCCGCAACAGACCCTGACGGCTGTGGTGATCTTTCTTGTGCTCACCGAAGTGTTCGGTCA
>JAOTRI020094489.1:0-15108 GCA_028564885.2 Zoanthus sanctaehelenae | reverse complement strand
ATTGTCAAGCATTTATCAAGAACAAACCAAGCTAAAGAGCTGGCAACTTTTTTTATTTTGGCAGCAACTTTTGGATATTTTGAGCGACTTTTGAGCAACTTTTGATCATTTTACAAGCATATTTTCCCAAACTTACTAGCACAATCTATTTATGCCTATCGTATATACAGCTGAGAAGACGCCAAAGTCTAAACATTTGCAGATGCATGTAAGAGCAAAGGCAGCACTTTCTCCTCAATTATTTTCAGATTTTTTCTTTCACTAGTTCCCTTTTTCATTGGTAATGGTCGAGATTATCTCAGGCAATAATAACAAACTGAGTACTGCAATGAAGCTTTTTACACTTTATTAATTGCCTCAATGATAAATGCATGTACATTTTTATTACCGATAGTAGTAACAGTAGTTGATCCTTACGTCTTTGTTAACCGTACCCCCAGGAGCCCAAACACTCTTGGTGTTATCGTTGTCGTCGTCTTCTGTGTCCCATTTTATCCACTGTTCGGATACTTTCATATTTTTTACCTGCAGAAGGTAATATTAATTAGGCTATCAACTCAACACGTTAATGTAATTTGGTAAAAACTCTCGAAGGATTATCTAATTAATATATCAAAGGTAACCTGAGGTAAGCTCGGGGATTAAGTAAAATACTGTGACAGGGAGGTGTTGTAACTTGACTGTTGTTCATTAATATACTGTAATATTGAGCTGGTTTGCCAATGTCATGTACTGAACACCGAAACTTCAGGTGAAATATTGAACGTGTTTCATTGTTAGACGAATAAGAGCATTCTTAACGACCATTTAACGAATATATGAATGCTCCTGCAGAACTTGAGGCGATCGGAAATGGAATAATTACGCCTGACATCCTGGTTCCCCAAAAACGTACAAAAAACATACCCAACAAAAAAAGGGAGTAGATCGCTTATTTGTTAGTTGTCAAAACTATTTCGCGACTAACTTCTTTCAGTACAACATAGTTGCGTGTCTATCAGATACACATTGCCTAATTTCATGTACCGGTATTAGCATCAAGCCACCAAAAAAACAAACTTTATTCGTATGATGGGTGAGTCATAGTTTAGTTTTATCTTGTACTGTAAACAGTTGTCATGGTGAATACCAAAAATTAAATTCGTTAGTGGAAGAATAAACACAGTTACTTCCTACCCTCGCAGGGTAGCGACTAATTTATACATATTTTTTCTCCTGAACGAAAGCGTCGGGTACATAAAGTATGTTTTACTTTGGCCATAAAATGAAATCAAATTGTAACAGCCTTTAACTAATATACATTTATAACACTATACCGGAGAAAAATACTGAGATTCTATTAATTTTAAAATCATTATAACAATTAGCTTTAGTTAATTGCTTAGAGCCTCTATTACTAGACATGTTGCATTGTTTATATTCGGACGATTCATAAAAGTTTTACGAAAGTTTTGAATCCTAATACTTAGCGCTAAATGATCTCTGTTGAAAACGTTTGTAGTATAAATATCTGAATTAAATTTTTGATTCAATTTATTTTTAGCAAAATACATTTTAAAAATGCAATTTTACGACCAATTAAGGATCTGAAAATTTGTCAAATTAAATCTGGCTTTAAATCTTCATGAAAAGGTAGAGTTACTGTATGGAAAAGTGTGCAAACGTTTTGTAACTCTTTGAAGATTAGTCCATAATAGCTTTGAATTGTTACTAATTATATTCATAGTCAAGCGATTCAAGATCTATTAAATCAAGTTTTCTTTTAATCAATTTTTTTCTCAATAGTATGAAATGACTCAACAAAACATTTTCGGGCACTAGACCATACAAGCTGTAGTTAAGAGAGTTGCAGATTTTGAACATGAAAATGAGTAGTCTTACTAATTCTATAGAAGACTTTACTGACAATGCACCTTTCAGATTTTTTTTATCTTATTGTCTCATAATGGAACACGTTGAGATTAAAAAGAATTAGAAAGACAATGAAAAACTTCTATAAAACTCGAATCTCGATGATCAACTATCAAACCATTGCCATTGTAGCTCATCAACATCTACTATATTGCAGTGATAAATTAAAATTTCATTTCATTTTAAAGATAGACTATAAATAATACGTAAATGTTCCTTATCCCAAAAATATAAATACAAAATGTTTAACTAGAAATAACTATAACTCATCGAACAGAGTGTATATACACTACTGAAGATACTCTCATTTTGATAAAAACTGCTAGCTTTAGCTAATTTCAAAAATGTCAGTTCCTTTGGGCCACTGTAAACATAAAATTAACCTGCAGTAGATTAGTGCCCCGTTCAGGGACAACCTTCCGACCAGGGACAACCTTAACTAATCTGCGATGGGGAGTCAAAGACTCTCATCCGCTTAACACTACTGAATCCGGAGATAAGCGCCGGGTCCATGGGCCACTAGGCTTTTAAAAGGAATTAGCTTTTATCTCAAGCATAGAATTTGGTGGGGATTGACAGTAGCACGCTTCAAAATTAAAGTTAACTGTCAAACTGGTACGACCAAGAAAAAACACAGTAGCAGACTTCAAAACTCGAACACGTAGTCCAACTATATCAAATATATTATATTAGCATGAGTGTTACAAGAGAAAGTTTACCAGTTGGCAGTAGGGTGACTTTGGTCCCATGAGAAGGTAGAAGTTATCCTTAGTGGGGAGATAGATTGGTTCGAATGGTGATTTATCATCTCGACAACAATATGATACTCTTGTGTTACTATCATATCCACCAGTCGGCACCATCCCACCACGGCTGTTACTATTATCGTCATCCTCGTCATCCCAGTATATCGAGCCTTCTTTAAAACCTTTAATAATAACAGTAGTAATAGAAATTGCACATAATAATAATGATGGTTAAACTTTTGCTAATGACACGGCTGTTAATATGTTTGGTAATATAATGGTATTGATTTTTAAATAAATATCGTAATAGTGATAGTTCCATGACAACACTGCTTTAAATAGCTCAGGACACTTAACGCGTGATGCAGAGAAATTAACCACACTCGAGAAAAGATCAGTTGCTCTGACGAGGGACCAATCGTCATGCATCGTAACGTTAGCTTTAATCTTTCAAAGTGAAGGCTTTAGCTATCCGACCGCTCTTGTTTTTTCATATGTCAATAATGCCTATATTTGACCATATTAAATGGTCTTCATGAGGGCGACAAAATAAGACCAACCGTTAAACACACAAGTTATATAGTATCTGCAAACGCATGCAATCAAAAATCAAAGATTACCAGATGATAACATTCTTGTGTAGGTTTATACCCATGTATTCAGGCGCTTGGGGTAGGATTACGAACAATTAGAAAAAAAATTGGATGTATACCTACCAAAGATATATTAGATTTAGCTAGTACAGTTAGGAAGAATATTGTATTTGTTTTGGAGAAAAACATTCTTTACAGAAGCCTGGCACTGCCATTGGCACAAAAATGGCACTATCATATGCTAACTTGTTTATGAATGATTTGGAAAGAAAAAATATTTCTAGTTTTAACTTTAAACCTTTTCCGTGGCTTCGCTATGTTGATAACATATTCTTATAATATGGACACATGCACGTTGAGGCTATAGACTCAGAGTATTTCTAAACTTTATCGAGTTTCACGATAATATCAAATTCACATGAGAATGGTCAAAAGATACAGTACGTGTTTTTAGTCTTTCAAATCATTAAATTATGAGGTGCGACTAAGACCGACTTTTATAAGAAATAAACATCTCTGTGTGATGACGTAGAGTTCTTGCCTTCCACGGGGCCATAAGAATGGTAAATCGTTTGCAAATACTAAGACTGAACCGACGTTGTTCAACATTGTTCAACATTTGAAAAATTTGAGAGAAGAGCAAATGAAATGAAAGAATTTCTAATCGAGCCTGGCTGAAAGGAAAATATGAGAACACAGATCCATGTTCAATTTTTATAAGTTCAAGTTTTTCACAGTTCAAGTTTTTTCAAGTTCAAGTTTTATTAAAGAGTAAAAGACTCTAATGAAGCAAGATAATCAGAAAATAATATCATTTGGTGTATCTTATCATTTTGGGTTGCCGAAATTTCCATCCACTGTTAAGGAACTCGGAAAGGTGTAGGGGTGTTATTAAAGATCATCCAGTTATGGCTTTTTAAAAGAACCTAAAAATTTGTAAGATTGACTGTTCAGAGCGAGATTGGATATCGGATATTTTTAGATGTGATAACAGACGGTACAGATTTGTATAGAAACCATATTGTAGAGGGACGTATGTTTTTAAGTTATAGGAAGAACAAATCTTAAAGTATTTATTATGGATTAAGTTGTAACTCGACTAATGTGGTGTATTTGTTGAGTTGAAAAGTATGCGGCCTTCAGTATGTGGATTCTATTACATCGCTCCGCTTACAATTTAACAATAACAAGAACCACATTAATGTTGACAGTAAGGCTTGGAACAGTTACAAGGAAAAGGATGACCTGATTAATATAAGCATTTTTGCTCGGAGGGACATTATGGTGCATCGGCCATGTTTATGAAGAAGAACGATTGAAAAAATATTTGAAACATGGAAAATTCGAATTTTGTGTTTTATTGCAATATTAATTATAAATTATGATTCTTTTTGATACTTTTGCAAAATAAACTCTGTTTATAATTATATGCTCACTACTGATTTGAGATTTTTCCAAAAGGTCTTGATAGCACAAATGTTACAATTGTTTTTAAAAATAAAACAACACTTTTGACTTTATGGAACATGTTTCGATGTTTCAAACATCATCATCAGCTAAATCAAAATTACAACAATATAATCCGTTACAATGATTCTCCGTGTTAAAATAGTCGTGCGCGTGCGTTAACACGTGACTTATACTAACTGAAAGGGTATCGACTCATTAACAATCATGCCAAGTTTTACCATCTCATATCCAACGCGAATACTTAAACATTTTTTTAAATCAAATTTTGTGTTTTATGTTATTTCGAAATCACACCAAATTACAATTAAACTTCCGGCTTTGTTATTTACTTGTCCATAATATGTTTCAGGTTGAGCGCTTTGTTGCTGTGAAACACAGAAGCTTGTTTACGTGACGTGTGGCCTCTCGTCCGATAGGAGTACGAGAAAAATGGAAATTGATAGTTGGTATTTATAACAATATCATTTATTACTAAATTTTCAACCTCGAATATTGCGTTTCTAGCAATCTGATTGGCTGACTCAATCTCGGTTATCAGCTCATATACCGAATGACCATATATGGACTTTAACAAAAATTTCATAGTTGGTATATAACAATATCATTTATTCGTATGTACCACACAAGTGAAGTTTCTCGTGCACGTTGATTGGCAGGCTACGATTTAATTAGCCAAGTGCTATTCAGAAGAAAAACAATGAACATGTTCTAAAACACACAAACAAAGTCTGTTGTAACAGCGTTTAATGGTAAATTGTTTATTCTCTCCAAACCTCTTATTCTATAGAAAAATTCACTGCCTGATTCTAAGGAGAAGAGTCAAGATATTATGCCTTCATTACGAAAGCTACCGACCTCAAAAATTGCAAAGTAAACAATGAGACTTCTGTTTTTCAGATTCTTCTTTGAATATATAGTCAGATAATAAAACACGTAATGTAGTGAAAATCATCGAGCTTTTAGAACCTTTCGTTTTATTTCTTTTCATTTTTTTCATTTACTCACTTGACTTACTGTTCATGTGACTATATAAGCGCGAGTGTGCATCGCACGGTACCAGATCAATTGTTCACCGCATGTGTCGTTGTCATTCTCGATTATCGTTGTCATTGTCATTATTATTATCACATTCAAGCAAATTGAGTTCAAAATCACTTTACCTTTCGGGCACTTGTTATCAAACATATAAACACAGTAACTCCCTGGACTCCAGTCCATTTCACTCTGACTCACAGTAGACTTGATGCAATATCGGTCTATCAAGTTATTTCTATAGAGTGATGCAGCAAAATGATTTGGTGATGACCAAGCGTTACTCGCATCATCGTCCTCTGTGTCATATTTGCGCCAACCCTCATTCCATTTGCCTTCTGTGGGGCATCCCGATTTCGGTTTGGGTAAGCCGTACCTTCCTTCAGGCCAACTCAACGGAATACTTAGCTGTGGATCTGCATGGTACACGGAAATATTTTCTCGTTATCTTATTTTATTAACATAATTATGAATAGCAGGAATCCGTTTCATTCTTCTCTCCAACCCCAGGAATTTGTGGCAAATCTTATCAACCAGTCTTGTTTACTGTTTATTGGCTAATAGGATTTTCACAGAATCCGAGTATTACGGTATTTTTTATCCGGTTTTCATGCAGTTCATGCTCTTTAAGATTGGAGTTTTATGACATTTCATGATCGTGATATGAAGCGAAACCGGTTTTTACATTTCTAAAGAGATCAATTAAAAATTATCAAATATAGAGATTCAAAACCTTTTGATAAAATGTCTTTAGTATAGCTAACCAAATTGGCGGGCTTTGCTCTGATGAATTTCTACCATTATGCATTCAACGTATCAAGTTCACAATATTGTTTGCAAACTTCAAAAGCAATTTTAGATAATATAAAAGGTATAGAGTGGTAAAGTGTGACGTCACAAAAATAAAAATTTGTGAACTTATGAAATTTTTTAAGATCATCCGAGAGATGAAGATTAAGAATGTATCCTTGCTAAAAATAAGCATCTTGGTGCAAATTGCCGGCGAGATATTACCACAGATATGCACTAATGACTCCATACATATCCTTCTAAAAATGACTTGATTCCTTACGTTAGGAACCAAGCCAATTTAACAAGGATTTGTATGGGGTCATCAGAGCTTAAACATAGCAATATCTCATCACTAATTGGTGGTGAAAAGGTAAACTTCGGCATGGAGGCAGTTTTCATCTTGTTCTTTCTAAATTAACATTTTGTGACGTCATCATCTTAGTACTCTATGCCACTGTCCTTCAGAAAATGTCCTTAAACTTGGGTTGGGGTTTGGATATTTTGAAATGGACAAATATGCTGAGTCACGAAAAACGCCTTGAAATTCAAATCAATTTTATCTTTTTTATTAATCAAAATGAAAAAGATAAAAAACTGATCGACTTAGAAATTTCGGCGTTTCAATTCGTGAGCTGCACGTTGTAAATGAAACTCCAAATTAAAATTTTATGATATCGCGGTAATTAGTGAAAAAAAGTGACTTTTTGAGTACTAGTACAATGTCGAGCATTCTTCAGAAAAAGAGTTTCTCTGATGATACTACGAGGAAGTCAAATACTTTCATCCGCTTATCAGTAACACTGCAGATCTAGAAAACGCAGATATGCACCGATTAAGATCATTTTGTTCCAAAAATATAGTTTAACAAACAATTTTGTTTATGGTTTTCGCGTGACAGAAAGATGGATGCTTGGAGAAGCACTACATAATAATACTTACAGGGTAACAAGATCAGCATGGTTATCGCCCCAAATATGGCAAACACCAAAAGTACCGGCATCGCTATCATCACTAACATCCATCTTTGACATGCGCAGCCATAAAATGATTCATCCACCTCTTTCTCTAGTGCTGCTCCGCCAGACATCTCCGTGGACCCGTCGGAGGACTGAGCCGCTAAAGTAGACAATTGAATAAGGACTGGTATTTAAAAAAATGTTATATTGTTTATTTCTTTAAAAAAATCCTTATTTTAAAAAGTAAAACAAAGTAGTGTTGTAAACTTGTATGACGGGAAATCGATTGGGTCGAGATCAACCTGCTTATCAAACAGTTAAGAGTGTATTTTTTAAACTCTAATGTAGGTATCACAAACGTGCAATTAGCTAACTTGAAGCCACTATAATGGGCACTGTAGCCACATCGGTGGTGGGCTTTACCCCTTTAAACTACTATAAAAAAATAGAGGCTTTAAAAAAGAGGTTCCGCCATAAAAGGGATAACTCCTCCCACCTTCACAACCACAAATTTTCAAATCTGCTATACAAAATGGCGGTCGAAACGGACTTCCCTAGATGAAATAGCAAAATATTATTTGTAAGTTACCAAGTCTGTTATGAAATAATTTATAATATATTAAAGTATTTTTATATGCTACTGAGAAGGAAACTTATTTCTGTTTAAAATCATTCTGTTATTCGTTCACTCGACGACGACTAAGTGACAACTGAACGTGTGAAACCTGGGTTCAACCCTTTTATAGCGGAACCTCGTGTTTAAGTTAGTTACTCGCACATTTGTGCTATCTGTTTTTGAGTTTAACTATGTCACATCCCACTTTTACCATTACTTTTGTTCGTTTTGGGAATCTGAGCCTGTTTGCTTTAGCTATGCCACACTTCGGTAGCCTGCTCTCGAACACATTCTGTAGTTGACCGCAGGCTCAGACGTCATACTGACACCTTCCTCGAAAGAATCTAGGAATAAATGCCTCCCACTTCTTGCTAAACCTAGCGGCTCTCTACCTTGCGTATATAAATCGCTACCGTTCAAACTTTGTTCAAATTTCCACTTTAGGGCAATTATATACACGCTGTCAGTTTATATAAAAATCTGTAAGTTTTGCGAAGGCATATTCTTATTTTTTTGCTGCTTCAGTCTGAATATGTTTTCATGCAGTATTTCTGTGAGCGATTTTAAAATTTTGTTTGCTTATTCTTGAATAATTGTGGACAATAGAGATCTTTTAAAGCACCGGAATATTTCTTCACGACGGAGGTCAATTCTCCTAAAGTAGACTGGGTTGAGAACTGTGATTTTGGCGCCACTTTTTAAATTAAAAAGCGCGCGCGCTCCCAAGACGGACGCACGCAGGGCAAAAAGGCGCGGAAACAAACTTTAACAAGCTCAGTTGTAAAGAAAATGATCCGGTAAAACTGATTGCTCGTACAGCAAGAACTTGGAGCAAAGTCAATGTTAAAGTAAGATATATTGTCAATATTTTTGGTGCTTGAAGATATAACTGATGAAAAAACTTCGCAGTTCTGACAGACCAACACGAAGACAAAAAGCAGGGCCAACGTAAAGATCAAACTGACCCTTAAATTTTTTCTTTGCCTAGAGTAAAAGTTAACGAATGTTTGAACAAACGGGTCAAAGTCATCACGCTAGTACTACTACCACATGACGTGTTTAGGTACGCAACATCTGTTGATAGTTTCGTTCAGGTAGGCCTCCGTGACACAAACTGAACGTTCGTTCCTTTAAAAACTCTCTAATAGTACATATTATAAACGGGAAGATGTGCTTCTGTGTTTTATTGTGCACCTTGCAAATGTAAATTACAAGATTTAACAAAAAAAAAACACAAAAAATACAACGGAGTTGGTAAAGCGAGAATGGAACCAGTCACATTTTAACACCAGTTTTACTTATTATACTGAGCGTATAAATTGAAACACCATTCTTTCTTTAGCAAAAATGTTTTTTTTTTGTATTCGTTATGCACAATTGAAACATTTTACATTGAATTACAATTTACAGGATTTCTTGGTGATAGAAAATGAACGCAAAGCGCCCATCCTGTATTGTTAGTTAAAACTGAACTAAGGATTTGAGTCGACAACCCCGTCCACCATCTTTTCGTATCAATATATTTTTCCGATGTTTGTAAATGTAATCTCTTCAAATAAATATATTGTATACAAGAACGCTTATAGAGTATTGTTGACAAACACTATCGGTGATACAGCAACTGACCACACAAAATAATTACAATTGTCATTTTAAGCGACGACGCTTTAAACTTATATTTTAAGTGTGTTAATTTTAAATTACAAAATATTCAAATTTTTTAGATTTTTATGGATTTTGAATTTTTAAAATCGACCCTATTAATTGTGTAAATAGTAATTTTTGATTTTTTAAAGTGGAATCGAGTAAAAAAAAATCCGACTCGGACGGAAATTCAGACGCGGGCGGGAAGATAAACTAATTTTATTTATGGGGCCTTAATGATATAAACTATGAATATGTCACACATCAACTGAATACATAATCTAAATCTTCAGATACACTCTTGTTTATAAGAACATCGAGGCTCAAACTGGTCAAAGAACAATCTGGGTATAGATACTTATTTTATCTTCTGACGGGTCAGTCATCGCCAAAATTTTAATCCAGTTACTTTCAGAACAGAAAAAGAAGCCTATGCGGCTTGTCGTGGCTACACGATATACACTCATTTTTGTGACTATTGCGCGAGAGCAAAGTAGTCACTATTGCTATCCAGTGAGTTTTCCGAAAGTCACTAAGTAACAATAGAATATACAACGCAGCCAACCAACACGCAACGATATAGACAAAATTCCGAATCTACGAACAGTACGACGATTTCCCGATAGTACGCGATGATAAAGGAAATACTCGGATGCCTCGTGGTCTCAGTGACAGTGCTTGTCACACGCTGATGTGCACACTCGAGCTCAGTGTCAACTACATACAAACACACTGAGTGTCATTCACAATTGTATGGCTGCAATTGTAATTTACACTTAAAGTAAGACCCGTGCTGCACGTGCAAATGCCAATGAGATCGAAATTGGTTAAGAACGTTCACCACTTGACACAAAATGATAGGAAACTCGAGTATATGATTGTTTTACCTTCCAGTTTATCTTTTTACAATTAGAAGTTATAAAATATATCAATCTTCTTCGCATTGTAAAGATTCGTTTTGTTTTGCTATGTAAAGATTTGACATTTGTTCATTGTTGTTAAATTTGGCAATTATTTTTTGGCATTAGCAACATTTTGATCCCTAAAAAACTGCAGACATTAAGAAATTTTTGGTACTGAAATAAAAACTTAATTTCTTAGAAAAAAAATGAGTGTAGAACACCAAGAAGACGTTTCAAATTTATTTTATGCGAGGCGCATCGTTTTGCAATTCCTTGATTTTTTCTATTATGTTTTTTTCTTCAATATGAGCTGCTAAAAATAACAGAATTAAAACCAATTTGAGGCTGAAATCATGAGAAAATAAGTACATTGAGCCTCAAGAAAATTGACTAGTTGTCTATAGCCTTTGAACAATAGCCATACCATTAAACCAAACAGACAACCTAAGGTTAAAAAAATAACTATCGTTACAGAGATCTTAATGAGTTAAAAACATTTTCTTTCACTTTTTATCTAAGAAAGGAAAATTATAAAACTTTTTAATAAGAGAACTAAAAAAATTGTATTGCTTTTAAAAGGCATTGTCCGTAACTATGAAGATGTCGTTGCAGAATAAAAATTCATTTTAAAAACTTACCATATTTTTTTCCTTCAAGTTTTAATAATGCTTCTCTTTCTAAAACAGTTTCACGCTGAAATACCGCCGAAAAGGGAGAGCCGTAACTTAACAGACTCGCATTAGCTTGCAAAGACTCGTCGACAACATCGGATATTCCTCGGAACGACGATCCCTCGCCTTCAATTCCGAGCAATGACTTGTAAGCAGGCGCATCAAGACTGATTGTTGTTTTAGGTGTAGGCGGCCTTATAAACTCATATTCTTGATGTAATTTTTCCACTGCATCCTCGAAAAGTCTTTGTTGACCTAAGGGTAAATCCAGTTCCGATATGTCTTTAGCTTTTAAAGCTAAGACGGCAGGTAGACAGTCGACTTGGTGTTTCGTCACCAACACATCGATTGTGCTTTCATTGAGAAAAGAGTCTTTCGCCCAAGCTTTAAAGACTTCTAAACTACGAAAAGTACTTCTCCTTTTTAACTTCTCGTGGGTTCTCGTTGCCAATGATATTTTTTCGGGTTTTTCTTGAAACCTACCCAATATATTCATATTTTCTCAAACAATCCAGTCTTTCTAAATTCACTTTTCTAATCCGAGCAGCTTTTACATGTGTCAGATATTTTAAAAACAACAATAGACTCCTCTTTTTACAAACAGATGTTTAATGTTATTACTGAAATGCTACGTCATTGAATACATTTGTCTCCATCATTTTTTCCGGTTAAGTGGTAAATATGATAAATAAGAAATCAATTTGCAATGATAAAATCATTTTAAAATCTTCTCTAATATGGATATACTCTCCGCAATTGCGGAAACGAGAAATATAAATGTTATCTACCATGAATGAATTTCTATAACGGAACTAAGGCTAAGGATGACTCTTGAATAAAACAAGTCTTTCCTAAACTAAAAGCTTTTCATAAGCTGTATTCTATCACTGACGAGAAACTGAATGTGATTTCAAAAAAAAATGTGCGGACTATAAAAACGCCAGGCATTCGTGTTTGTAAATTTCTTTTAGAAAGAAAAATACAAAGCTATTTAAAAAATGAAAAATGCAAGATTAAAAAATGTGGATCAATCAAGGCGCGAAGAAATGCAAGGTATACTAAATACTTTTAAATGTTTGTCAGTGCAAACCCGAAAACATTCTATTTTGTTCAAATGTTTCCCACATTTGAATATATTTTTTGGACCAAAAAAACGACTTAAACAACCAGTTAAAACGTTCTCGTCGCTTTTTAATCGTTTAATTCACCATACATGAGGGTCGGTTAACTTCTGACTTGTCTATATAATATTTGAATCTGTAAAGTTTCATGTGTAACAGCGTTCAAGCAAAAAAGATTGATGCGCCTTTGACTTTGAACTAAAATATTTCAATCGCATAAAAATATTCTGTATTTAATGTAACACTATACTCTGACTAAGCAACTTGATATTTTCTATCTCAGAATAACATATCAACAAAAGACAAAAAGCTACAAAAACAGATCACTACTAACAACCATAATTGTTTAATTATTCTTTTTCTAATGGAAAGAAAGAAAAATCCGGTAACTATATGGACATATTTCTATTCTACGATGAGTTTGGATATTTCCTTTCAAAGTTAGGAAATGGTTCATGGGTTAGGGTTGCGTTAATCGAGACACGAGAGCTCAAGGAGGAGAGGGGGGTGTAAACTGTAAAGAGTATAGCACAGAAGACGAGGCGAAATAACATTTGAAAGTAACTGGCTTGACAGTCAGCATTGTAGCTATATTCTCAGAAAGTAGGATATATATATATGATATATAACCATGACAGCATTGATCTTTTGAAGCAAAGTAAAATCAAACCGTTATCACCTATGTAAGAAAGCATCCTGATAAAATAAATAAATGCGTTTAATCAACCACAAAAAAACTCCTTTATTCAATTATTCCAAAAAACACTTTTTAGTTTTGTTCGTTATCCGCTTCAAAATCATCTATCGAAACAAAAGTTTTTATAAAATTAATATTTAAATTTATTCAAACAATTCTTTATTCGATTATTGCAACAAACAGTATAATTCTTTGTTCATCATTTTTGTCAGTTGTCAAAATCAAAGTTTCTGTAAATGGTATGTAAAATTGTTACAAGAATTTTATAACAAAACTATTCTTAATCTCTCGATAGCAATAGAGAGCTTCGTTTAGGGTTCATACACTAAATGAGTCATTTTCTGAATCAAAAAATGATTTCTTGAGTTGTAAATGCTTTACGGGGAAAAACTTAGCTTTTCATCTTGGCATGGTGTTTGTTGAGAGTTTAAAACGACGTCTTCTAGCCCTTAGAATGTGAACTGCTAGGCAAACCCACCTAAAAAACTAACGAGACGCTTTCTCTCTAGTCTCTTTAGCGCAATGAAAAATCTTAAAAAAAAACACAAATTTTAGAAAATATAAAATATACTTAACATTTTGTCTCGCCACCAAGTGTTTGTAAGGGTCATATACGCATGCGCGTGCTTTCAGTGAAGCCGAAATGGCGAGGCATCGTGCTGATAAAAAAAACTATTTGGCTTTTTTTTCAGCAGAATTATAATTATGTCTGTTCAGATGTCTATATCACGCAAACGCTGTAGATAATTCTTTGAAAGCCCGGCTGAGTTAACAAGCTTCCTATCGCCGGAAGCAGCTTTCCTAGGGTAATCGAAGCGCGAAAAAGCGCTGTTATTAGATCTAGAGACCTTTAAAAGCACCAGCACGTTTGGGACGACGACACCGCGGAAAGGTGGATTCTTGTTTCCGGTCATGCGCAGAATATCAAGTGGCGGTTTTGACAAGAATTTCGCGGTTACAAAAATAAAAATGCATTTACAAGCGGAGGAAAGCTAGGGGGTCCTTTCAACATTCCTAATTAAATGTGTTTTGAAAGGAAGCGTTACTTTTGTGTAAACGCTTCTTTTTATAAAAACCGGTAAATTGTTTTTTTCACTATTATAAATCGCCAATTTTCGTACCTAGACCCCGTGCGCATTGGTTTAGAAGAAAAAATCGGGTGCGCTTATAAGTGAATTTATATTTATAACCCGTCAATTTTTACTTCAAATTTTTTCCAAAATCGCATAAGATCCGCTTATAGGCGCTGAGCTTATATTTACGGGGGAATAGGATATTGTATATTCTACGCAATTCAGCCTTTAGGCTGCTTATTGTAGTTATAATTTAATAAAGTCCATCCATCCATCCATCCGTTCGTCTCTCTCTTTTTAGTATTGAAAAATCATCTTTAATTTATATGAAAGATTCTTTCGGCACTTTTTGTTAAAAGCAATAGAAAAGGAGCAAAACTTGTCAATATGGGTAAAATAGCAAATATCAAAAATAAAAATAACAAAACTTAATTCCTGGACATCTTATGGTCATCATTATGTGATTTAAAACATTTTAAGCCTCAAATCATTCAATACTAAAAGCATTTTCAGCCTTTGTTCAAAAACATGTGAACAATCTTCTAAAAAGAACTTGAACAACTAAAATTAATATATAAAACTTTAATCATTACACCTTGAGGACAAATAGGCCGAATGGGTTATTTAAAATTGTAATCCATTAAGCTTAGAGGTCTAATTATTTTAGTATCAACCTACTAATTGTTCAAATTAGGATGTCCAAATCAAATTGATGAAACCCTCTTACGTTATAATTAGTAAAACAGGGCTCATTACTATTTTCATCTACCATATTTTTTTATGAGTGGGCTCATACAAATCACAAATTATCATCTTTACTTACCATTGATATTATTATTATTATTATTATTATTATTATTAATATTATTATTATAATTATTATT